>OMLI01087659.1:2500-14553 GCA_900302605.1 Rondeletia loricata
ATATTTGGAAATACCATTTGACCCAGGTCTATTATCAATTTCAACATCAAGGCTTGTAAATGCCTGGATGGTTGTTTGACTAGGCACTGGGAGCCTGTTAACATTCAACCCCCCTCTCCAGAAACCTCACAAACTATTTGAAAACAGACCATGACAATAAATAATTGGTTCACAAGGTAAAGCAGGACTAACAACTGATTCCCACCAATTGAAACAGGAACAGTTGTAGCTCCACACAGATTCAGCTGTTACACACCTCAACTTCATTTTGACCGGGATTGTGACTAGTGTGGATAATCATATAGAGTTGAATCCACCAAAATGATATCCACCAACTGACACCTACTCTTACAAAATGATTGGTGGCAGTAAAGCACATTATTGATTATGAATGAAAGACCTTTGCTTACAAAATAGCTCAGTTTTTCAGGATAGAATCATAAATGTTTTTGAAATATTTGAGGTGGCAAAGTTTTTTCCAAAATAGATACATAGCATTTTGGAATAAAACCCTTCTAATGTAATCAATGGTGTCTGGCCACTAGAAGACGTTCTGGCTAAAATCATAATCCATCCCCTTCACCAGTGACCACGGAAGTTGAAAATGCACCATGTTATCCAGTCTTATAAAATAATCCAATTTAAATGGCCAAGTGGGGGTATTTCAACCTAGGAGTGAGCTGACACCACAGAGCCTGAATCACGTCACATATAGGGTCAGACTGATATATCGGTTTGCTGATATATTAGGACGATATTGGCCTTTTATTAAAAATTGGATATCGGCCGTTCAGTGTCGTCCACCTCTGATATGATGGATATGATGCAGTTTACTTACTATCATCATAATCATCATCATCATCATCATCATCCTGGGTTTCAATGGAAAGTGTCCCATGATGGTCTAAATGCTGTTTCAGAGGCTTTTCCACCCTGACAAGAATACAATTCTGGTCGCGACACTGAATACTTGGAATTGTTGTCAATAGTTTGGCATGAAAATTGTCATGAAAAACCCAAATCAGTCAAACCCTAGTTACACATGCATCACATTTTGACATGAAGTGCTTTCAGAGAAAGTTTTGAAATTTGAATGGGGTGGTGAAATTAGCGGAGAAGACCTTTAAGCTCGCTATTCAACAGGTAGTTACATTAAAGGCCTCTTCTCTTTTCCTAGCATTCTTGCCCTCCCTTCTTCCTCTCTTTCCCAGCATGCCTCTTGTCTCCTCCATCAATCATCACTCACTGCAGTTGTGGCCTAGACGTCCCGCCCCATAATGCACTTCTCTGTTGGAGCATGCAGTGATTTCTTCAGTGTAATTCAGTAAACTATGCAGGATAGACCAGTTAGCTCTGCAGGCCGCCCACCTTGTCAAGGACACACGATGTTCTACTTATGGTAATCTATACAGACATGCACGCACAGGTAGACAGATAGATAGGCACAGACATGCACACACACACGTCAACTCCTTTAGTCAGATGCATACAAACACATGCATGACACACACTCACTCATGCATGGACACACACACATAGGTCAGAGGTGAAGGCCGGTGAGAAGTGATAGGAGAGGGGAATTAGGGGTGGGGGTGGGGAGTTGTCGGACAGCTAGAGATCTGCTGTCAGCCTGCGAAAGTGTGTGTGGTGTCATTGAGTGAAAGAGTCCAAACTTGTCAGAGAAAAAGAGTGACTGGAGAAATGAGTTTAAAAAATAATAGAGGCATATTATGTGTTTCTATTTAATTTTATGATTAGACATTGCTTTAAATTGACATTTTTACTTTGGTTCCAGTATCTTTACTCTACTATAGTGGTACAACTGCAGTGGAGACTTGGATCTCCACAACCAGTATACTAACAGCAGCCGCTTTGACTGGAGTGAAACTACATTTCAACCAGAGTGGTGTAACAACACTGGCCCCAAGTGGTGTAGGACAAGCACTATTTATACACTTTTACTGCTGTTATTTTTTAACCTTGTAATTTATTGTTGATTCTATATTAATGTGTTATTGTTACACTGCAAAGTATATCCATCTTAACAAGCCATTTAGTCTAGCATTGATTAAAATAAAAAATGTCTTAAAACAAGTGAAAACATCTGCCGATGGGGTGAGATAGTTCCTACTGTTTCTAACGCAAATCAACTAATTTAAAGAATTATCTTGAATCAAGTGACACTGTCTTGATACTAGAAGAGTAATCTTCCTTATTCCACCATGTTTGAAGATTACTGACAATTGTTTCTGACAATTCCTGAAACAAGTAAAACTGCATTGGAAACAAAAACATATTTCACTTGTTTTAAGGACAATTATATTTTAAGACTGAACAACTTTGCAGTGTAGTTATTGAGGTCCTGAATGCTTACTGCATCTGGAGCAAAGTTCCTTCTAAGCCAGCGGTGTCATGGAAGAGTCTGCTGGTTTCCATTCCAATCCAAACACTAAACCAGCTGATTTCAATGGTTAGATCCTCCTCTCTGGTTGAAGGTGTATTAATCAATAAAATCAGCTGCTGTAGTGTTTGGTTGGAATTAAAACCACTGATCTGGAGTATCTTCATGTAGGCATTTCATTCTGCCCTGACGCACATGACAATAAACTTGAACTGGTAGATGAGCAGTGGATGGGGAGAAGCAGCAGACCTGTTCTTTTTCGAGTGCTCGTCCTTCCCTTTCTTCACTCCAAAGATCCTTGTGATCAAGGTGCTGAAGAGAAGAGTGGAGGAGTTCCTCACCTGGGAATAAAAAAAGAGAGAACTCAAAGCAAAACACTAACAAAAGTAGTATGAATCCGGCATAGAAATACATCACTTACAGTACAGAAAACATACATGGAGAATCCTCGCACCCAGAAAGCACACGTGCAAGCCCACACTCATGCCCACACACATCCAAACACAACCACATATGCACAAACACAGACAAACACTTATACCAAAGAAAGAATACACCTAGTCAAAGGCTTTACAGAAAACATTTTAAAACATTTTAAGCCTGTTTTTTTAAAGAGGTTAGTGTTGGGGCAAAAGTTCACCTCTCTGACCTCTAACAACTGAGGTGAATGGGTGGAGAAAAAGAAGGAAGAGGTGAAACTCACAGCCCAGACAGGAGAGGTGAAGCCCAGTACAGCGGCCTGCATTCCCTCTGAGACAAAGGGAATGATGTTTTCCCCCAGACGAGTGTCCCTGTACAGCGCCCTCAGGATGTTCAGAGCGTGGACCTATGGGAAGGTCAACAGATAACATTTAACCATTCAGTCTAGACAAATCTAATAAATACAAAAATCTAATTCACTCAGTGATTTCTGAACACTGCATGTATAATGATTGTGTTGATCCAAGACCACTTCAGGCCATAGCTAGAAGTTTACATGATCATGAGACCAGACCAGAGATCCTGGACCGGAGCTCCTATTCAGAGAGACACACACAAAGACATTGAAAGAAGAAACCAGCAACCATCATTTATAAAAGATAAAAGACACAGTTGTCTGTGAGTTTGGATTCAGTTTGGGTTTGTGCAGGGCTGGAAACTACCCGTTTTTGTCCACAGGCCACAGTAGTTGGTATATCGCAAAATTGGCATACCACTATCACCATTTTATAAGCCAGCTACATTTTCAGAATATAGAAGAACCTTCAAAAGATGCTGAAGTTGGTTGGTAGGCAAATTTACCATCCACAGCCAAAATGTACCACCATCTGGCTGGCAACTGATGGTAATTTCTAAGGTTGGATTGATATATTGTATTAAAAAACGGATATCCACCAGTCAATGTTGTTCACCTCTGATATCATAGATATGATACAATTTTGATTACATATTTATTGTAGAATTGATCATTACTGCACTGGTTGACTATGAGAAGCCCTTAACCTGAATTTATTCTAATGTGACATTTTGATCACATTCCACACAAGTATGCATGATTTATTATTATTAAGTATACATGTTTTATGTATTATTATGGGATTTGATGGAGAGTTTTAGTGTCCCATGGTCTAAATGGGCTTTTCCACTCTGACAAGAATACAATTCTGGGAAAACACTGAATACTAAATTTTTGGATATTTTGGGGGCATGAAAATTGTCACATTTAAAGATATTGAATATCGATACAAAATATCGGCAATCGGTGGTTTCAATTAGAAAACCACTGGTGTTGGGGTGTCCTGGTGGATCAGGGGTCTAAGGTGCATACCATGTAAACGCAATGTCCTGGGTTCAAATCCGGACCAGAACCTTGGTCGCATGTCATCCCCCTCTCTCTCCCAAACTTTCCTGTCTCTCTTCACTAGCATCCAAAAATGCCCCAAAAAATAATCTTTAAAAAATCACTGGTATCAGTACCAGCCTTTTAAAACCTTATCGGTCAAACGCTAGTCATTTTCCCAACCTGGTTTTTAGGTTAGATGGTTAGAGACCAAGTGAAAGAGACATCAAGGGTTGTCTAAGCAGATTAAGAACAAGAACCAGGCAGATCAGCACTGCTAGAAATACCGTCCCAGTCTGTTCAGAGACTGGATCTCCCAGGTGAGATCTGACTGGATGTAGGACTCAGGGGATAAGATGGAGGTAATGGGCGGTTGTACCTGAGGGACGGTGGAGCGGTCGGTGTTTCTGTCAGCGGAGGGCATGGCCAGGGCGGTCAGCTCTCTCATGGTCATCTTCAACAGACTGCAACTGGACGACTTGGGCTCAGAGGACAGCAGGGCCTGCAGGGGTGGTAGACAAAAATACATCAACACAGAAAGAAGAGAGGGAGTCGAAAGATAAAAGCCAAATAAGAGACAGGATGATTAAGAAGGAAAATAGGCTGTGTCACAAAACTGTGCTACTAAAATGTCATGTAATACTACAACTAACTGTAGATATCAGTTATCTTTTCTCTCTTCCTATACCAGGGCCCAGGGAAAGAGCTCTCTTTGTCTATAAGTAAGGTTTGAACTGAAATAGAGGTGCACCGATAGTATCTGTAGTATCAGGGATCGGTGCCGATTCAGTTCCCAAATACTCTAATCGGAAGCTGTCCTGATATTGATATTTTAATAACATGCACTTTGCAGCAATATAAAACTTTTCTGGCAGGAGGAAACATTTCTCCCGATATGAGAATGCTGTGATGCTATTTGTGAAGTTTACAGTCATAGCAGCTATTGTTTAGAAGAGGAGCCTTGCTAAATGTCATTCTGTTTTATTAGGTCTAACCTATCACACTGTTCTTTATCTGTTAACTTATTCTGAATAAACTGTTTTGTCATCTGTTCAGCTGTTTTTGAGTCAATAAGCTGTGTTTGACCAGTGTAAAAAATGAGAAGCTATATCCTCTAGCCTATGTTATGTAGCCTATTTTCTACTTTGTTGTCATTTATCATTATGATTTCTATTTTTATCTGACTGAGGGTTGTTATACAATGGCCAGTGCATAATTTGATCGAATGAATTAATGCCATTGATGCACTTCTGTGTTCCTGTAATTGTTTTATAATAGGCGGCATGAATTACTGTAAATCCAGTAGTGCTTGGATCTGCACTGGTATTGGCCAATCTATTTAATAAAGTATTTGTTACTCATATTGCTCTGAATTTTTTTTATCAGTAGACCTCTTAACTGAACTAAATTGTGCCTTCCACTGTGATACACAATGTTATTCTATAGAGCTGCATAGAGCTGTAGCCATATGATTACATAAATGTGTCTACATAAACACCACCAGCTTCAGAGTGACATCATCTGTATGCTTGGGGGTGTGGCAACTGGCTGCTGTGTGAGAAAGGAGTTATCCTACTGGGGGAGCTGATGAGAGCCAGCTGTATGTCTGGCCCGGCTTAGAGTTAGAGCCTGGGAGGGATGGAGAGATGGAGGTAGGGAGGAGAGGATGAGGCCTGGTCTGGCTCCTATGAAGTCTTGGGGGAGGAGGTAGGAAGAAGGAGTAGGAGGAGGAGGAGAGCTAGTCTGGTTCCTGTGAAGTCTGTCCCGGGTCGGTCCAGACCAGCGTGAGGCCAGCGCTGGAGCCAGCCTTCCCGGATCTGACTCTGTCTTTCTGTGTGAAGGAATGCAGCCCGAAGCTCTGCCAAGGTGTCGACTTCAGCTTCTCCCCAGACTTACTGCGCTCTCTTGGCTCTCTCTCTTCTTTATCTTATCTGTCTGCTCTCTCCTTCTCCCTTCATCCCCATCTAAACGTATCCATCCTCCCTTTCTATGCCGCTCTTTTCTATCTCTCTACTTCGTCCTCTCACTTTACTTTCTCTCTTACTCTCCCATCTCCCTCGTCCTCTCTCTTCAACTATACCAGAGTTCTGATATCTGATTTGATTCGGCCAGGCAATATGATCACTCAAAGCAGCATTCAATCATGTGGATAATTCCCGTAACTAACCATAGTTTATGAAAAATGGAATTGTGAGCTAAATCTTTTCAAAAGACAACATATACTCTTTAATAAATCGTTGTTGTATAAACAGTATCTATGTATGTAAGATGTTACAAGCTACGTTTGCTAACATTACTGTGTTCTCCATAGAAGAGAAGAAGGCAGCTGAAATCACATTCAATTAAACTGATACTAAATTACATCTATATGTCATTGCCATGAATGTGCCATGGGACTGTATCTGGCTGAATCTGTACTCTCACTGAATTACTGGAGTTGAATTTAAGACCAATGTAAAACCCAAAATAAAGAAACAAAGCTAGCGAAATTCAGTCGATTTCTGACTGAATATAATGAAAGTTATGAAACTATAAATGGGCAGTAGAAAAGACAACAGGAAATTTATTGTTAAGGGCCATTAAGTTCAATTGTGCTTAGTAAAGCTAGTAGGATGCATATTGTACTACTAACCCTGTTCTAATCTGTGTTAAACCTGAGGACCACAATGGAAATAAGTCATGGACTTTATTGTGTTTTATCCTCGATTGTTTTTAACCATGTGTATGTTTTGTATGTACACTGTTGTTATTCACAATCCAATAAAACTAAACTAAACTAAACTAAACCTGTCATTGCATGGTGAAAAAATAAGAACTCTAATAACTGTATTTAAGACATTTTAATACATTTTAAGGCCATACATGTAGACTTACTAAAACCTTAAAACCTTTCGGACAGTACACATGTATTGGTAACCGGCATACACACCGGCAAAGGCATACAAACACACAACGGTGTGTGAGCCCTGCGCCTCGTACCCATAATCACAGTAAAGAGCACCCACTCAGGTATTATTGCTATGATAAAACATGAACTCTGCAGTGTCCAGCTCTAATATCTGGTGTGTGCTGTAATCAGAGGGAAGTGGAGAGCAGAGCGGTGGGTGGATAATGGAGTGAGTCAGTCAAGTGTGAAGGTAGCATAGTCAGAGATTAAGACACATTGTTGAAGTGTGTGGGATTGGTGACTACTAGGAGGGGTCAAACAAAGGACAGTGTGCATGTGCGTGTGTGTGTGTGTGTGTGTGTGTGTGTTTATATGAGTGTGTCAGTGAGAGAAAGAGACAGATGGATTAAGAGACTCAGTGTTCTTCCAGCATAAGTGCTCTAGTGGCACGCCAAGAACTGCTGATTGCACTGCTTTTAGGAGTAAACAGGAACACACACACACACACACACACACACACACACACACACACACACACACACACACACAAACACAGGGTTTCTATTACTAAGCATGTGAGAACTTTCCAAGATTCATTCCCTAACCATAACCCTCCTAACCTTCCCCCAAACTAAGGGGAGCCCTAAAATGACCCCTTTTTAAAGTCAGGAGTGGCTTAAAAGGTCCTCACTTCCCCAGAAAGCCCTCACTTGTCATGTCCAGCACTCACACTCGTCACCGCAAATTATAGTCACATTTTGCTGTACTTCAAACCACCAAATTTAGAATTTACTTAAAGCAGCACCAGGGAAGAATCATATGTAAAAATACACCCGGCTTAGCCTAAATCACAAAGACATTCACCCAAAATGCATTGTTTCTGCCACATGGCCCACTTACCTGTTACTGCAGCGAGAATAAAGAGGATTTTGGGTAACACTAGTTGAAGGGTATTGTAATACATTTCAAGTAGATTATAAGCCCATTACATGCACAGATCAACTTTTCTTGCAATTCAGAATCATCAGAAAAATACATTATAATTTAATTAAATGCACAGTTATCCCATTAAGTTAAACCCCCTACATTTTTTGCATATTGGATGTAAGATCATGCTCTGCCTCTGATTATTATTATCATTCACTCATAATGTTCTTATAATGCACTTATGATGCCTTATGAGCACCGCTTCTTTGAGCACTTGGAAAAGCGCTATATAAATTTAATGTATTATTATTATTATTATTATTAATAAAGTGTTAACGAGTATTACTACAATACTACAAGTTTAAGCACACACACCTGGATGTAGAAGGGTATTCCAGCGCTGCGTCGCGTGGCACAAAGTTTGGATGACGGGTCACTGGACTTGACCTCCTCCAGCACCTCAGACAGCCAGCGGGCAGGAAGCTGCTGCAGGGCCTGGCTTCCACTCCTAACACACACACACACACACACACACACACACACGTCAGAAGTCATAAAACACAGGGTTTCAGTTCCTCAGTGTTTGCTTCTTTGAGTGAAGTACATTCTAAAAATCGTAAAATCATGTGAAGATACATTTTATAGTTCAAAATAGATGTGAAACTCATGTCTAGGGGTCACAGACTGTCAGTCCTTGTATCAAAGGCCCATACGTCAGAGTAAAAAAAAACATCCTAAATTAAGATAAATCACTATGAAAATACTTTACATATTGATCCATTCTATTACACATACATATTTACTTATTTTATACCGTCTATTTTTTACATTTGGTATATTTTCATATCCAAATGTTTCATTTCATTATTTTGCACACCCTCATACATTCTGTAATTTCATTTACACATTTCTACTTAATTTCTTGACACATTGGAATTATCGGTTAATAACCCCTATTTGCTATTTTCGTATTCCTATTCTATTTTTCTTGCTCTGTCCTTGCTGCAGCAATGAGCCCAATTTCCCATCGGGATCATTTAAACTTCATCTCATCTTCAGAAAGTCACTTGTGGGGCAACCAAAGTGGGAAACCATAGTGCAGACTGGTCAGTTGCAGTTAACATTTTGTTTTCATAAAGAGTGCGATCCCTGTTTATCCCACCTCAAAACAAATCCAGGTACACGCCGGACCTGGGTCATATAGTAGCTGCAGATCATTTTTAGCAGTAGTTTAAAACTACTTGGAGTACAAGATGGGTGGGGTTTACCATACGGAGACAATTCAGGTAGCGTCAGATAAGTTACCAATCACAAAACAATATACTAAACTGACTTTGAAATAGTCTAAACCAGTGGTTCTCAAAGGACTGCCAGCAAAAGGAGGAATAGTATAATTTCACTATTATTTCCCTTGCTCGAAGTTAGACCAATGAAAGAACGTCTAAAATGACTGTTTTGATCATAGACATCACTGTTGTTATCACCCCACCTAAAGTATAGACAGTTATCATTTATAATTCTGTACCATGTCACATCTAACAACCAAAACCATGTCAAATGGCGTCTTATTTGTAACTATTTGGGGGTCCTTGATATTAAAAGGTTTGGAGATCCCTGGTCGAAACTTTCTGACACTCATTTGCATTGTCCTATATGGCATCTGGTACTCTAAGCCTTTTAAAACAAATGCTAAGAATATGATTTGACCCAGGTCTGGCATACACACACACACACACCCACAAGGGGAAGAGTGTGTTCTGCCCTGTCCTGTAAGGAGCTGCTGTTTAGCAAGGGCCAGTGAAGCGAGGAGGCCGAATTAAAACAATCCAACCAAGGACAACCAAGGGCGCGGTGTAACACACACATTCTGACTGTCACACTCACATGCAGCAAGATACATGCTACAAACATGCATGCACACGCTCAAACAGGGACGTACGGCACTCAGTCATATAAACACTAATACTGACACATGCACACACACACAAACTCTCAGAGAGAGAGAGAGAGAGAGAGAGAGAGAGAGTGAGAGAGAGAAAACAGTGGAACACACCAAGGCCAGAAACCGACGCAGGGCATCAAAAGGCCGTGGTTAAGCATCCCGCAATCAACACCCCATAACCCAACACACGGCCTGCATACCATGCACACACTGCCCTTTCCAGCCCAGCACCCCCCCTTAACACACACACTCACACACACAGAGGCCCAGAACAGAACACACACACACTCCCAGTACGCCTACACACAACCACTAGAATGTCGCCCTCGTTACACAACACACTAGGCATCCACTGAGAGACCGGTTTTGTAGACTAACAAAACAATCGAGTTTTTGTTTCAACTCCACTGGGTGGTTCAAAGTCAACATCGCTGCGACGGTTTGTGGTTCGTCACTTGCCGTAGGGCCAAAGACATCTTCCACAACCCTCCATTGAGAAAAACGGGGCGGTAGAAGAATGGTTGTTTTTTTTCGTTTCAGGAGGATATTAAGGGGACTATTTCCACGCAGAGCAGAGGTGATGGGGAGTGTGTAGTAGTATGCAGCTCTAGTCTTCAGCCAAGTTTAATGTTGTCCCTAGCAGCGCCGGGTCGCCAGAGAGGCCCCATCAGGCTAGTACTGTTCAATGAGCAATAAAAGTGCATGAATCACTTTGAAATGTAAAATTGGAGACAGCCATCACAGTTGGAGACATCCTCGATGTTCTAGTAGCAACAGAAATCATGTTTTTTCTTTTAGTTATTTAGCAGTTCAAATGATAAACACATACCAAAACACTGAAAGGGCCTTTGACTAGCCCAAAAGTAGGGCCTGTAGCAACTTATAATATACTAACTGTTGGATAATTTACTAACTTGTCAAATTGTAATAAGATGTCCCTCTAAATGAGTTGAAAATATAATAAAGCTTGTTAACGCAATAATTGCCAGTTAATGTAATACTGTATTACATTGTCAAGAAGGGGGAAAAAAGCATTACAATACCAGATTTTATTACTTTTTTGACCCATTTAGAGGGAAATTTTTTTTACCTTTTGGCAAGTTGACACACTGTCTGACATTTACTCCCATTATCAGTTGCTACAGGGTCTGCAGGTCAAATTTGGCCCTACCCAAAAGTGTCTGTTGGCCATCCAAAGGGCTCCAGACAGTGATGAAATATTCTATTTATCAATCTTGCTGCAATTATTTGAGGAGTGATATTGAGAGATCTTCCTTATTATAAGGCACTAGTCCATACCCGGGGATGCGCGCGCCACAACTCTTGCCAAACATGCTCATAAACAGCTTAAATTTGGGGAAAATCTGCTTAGTCAGTCCCTGCCTATGCCAATGCTCAATGCCCAGTTTCAGATTGATTGGCCAACCCGTTGAGGAGAAAAATGGATGCGGACAGAAGGACAGAAGAATTGAGTGACAGAGTTTTCCTCATTTTATAGTAAGATAACACTCACCGTCATGGTATAAGACCTAAGACGCTATGCCTTTTAGGCCTGCAGCCCTTCAGCCATGTTACATTTCAGCCCTCCATGTGAACAAACACACAAACACACACCTGCACAACATGTCGGTGAGGCGTACGAAGCCCACATAAGCCAGTTCAAAGGCGCCACGATGACGAGACTGCAGGAGCTGCTGACGGAAGTACAGGCCAACCCCCTCCACCTGAGAGAGAGAGAGAGAGAGAGAGAGAGAGAGAATCAGCAGCTGCACTGTAACAAGTGCGCTAGCGCTTTCTTGGTGCTTGGGTAGAGGGGTATGTAAGATTGGAGTGACTGAAACTACACTGACTTTAAAAACTGCACCTGTTAACACCAAAGTGCTGTGGCTAGGGCTGCAACTAACGATTATTTTCATATCGATTAATCTATCAATTATTTTTTTGATTAATCGATTAATCATTTAGTCTATAAATTTTCTCAAATAATGACAAATGCCCATCACAAGTTACTAGAGTCTTAAAATAGCTTACTTAGTCTGACCAGCAGCCACGAAAAAAACAAAGTATTCATTTTATA
>OMLI01087661.1:0-17529 GCA_900302605.1 Rondeletia loricata
CGTCACTGAATGTCCTTTCACAAATAGCTTTGTAGCACGCATAAGTAGTTGCCCTCATGATTACATCCAAGACAAATCACAGTAGAGGATTGCATTTATGTGTGTGTGTGTGTGTGTGTGTGTGTGTGTGTGTGTGTGTGTGTGTGTGTGTTTGTGTGCGTGTTTGTACGCCTGTGTGCGTATCTGTTCAGAATATATGAATAGGTGTATGTTTGTGTGCACATGCATATGTCTATGGGCATGTGTGTGTATGAGTGTGTGTATGTGTGCACTGTGTAAATGTGTGTGAATTTCCCCCTTGAGGTTGAGGCTTCTCCACTTTACAGTCTGTATGTGCTGACAGAAGGAGCAGAGCTATACCAATCGCTGTATGGGTATCAAAGCCTGCCTCTTTGCCTTTGGGCCTATGTGTGGTGGCCATCAAAGACCTCCATATAGCCATCCTGGCATCCCACAGGATTGGCCTCCTATATAAGAACACACCAGCCAGTATACTGCAGGGCTGGAGAGGCTCTCAGGGAATGGGGGCAGCCGGGGGAGGGAGGGATGCACTGAATACTCCTCAAAAACGTGTTTCCCTTTTGTGTCTTGCTTTCTCTGTTCCTTTAGATTCCTTTAGGAATGCAGGGATAGTTGTTCTACTTTCTGTCTATCTGCCTGCGCATGCATGCATGGATGGATGGATGGATGGATGGATGGATGGATGGATGGAATGTAAGTAGGATATGGATAGGTGGCCAGCTAAGTAGGTAGATAGCTAGGTAGGTAGGTAAACAGGTAGGATGGTACTGTAGATAGACAGTATAGGTAGGTAGGCTGGTCTTAATTCAAGTTTAAGTTAAAACTTCTACTGGCCTGCCTACTTTGGTGTATGAGGTAACCTCTTTTATGAATGAAGAGATTAAAAAGTGACTAAATGTGCCATTTAATCCACCAGCAAAGTCTGATGCAGCACAGCATTCCTCCAGGTTTTTGAAGAGGGATAACATTTTGTTATTGTAGCACGTCTGTGTAGGGAAATGCTGTGGGGAAAGTGAAATTGAGGCAACCTCATAGTTCAACCGCGGAAATGACTCACATGTCCGTCTAGTTTCACCGACGTGAAATACCTTAATAAGGTAAAGAAGATACTTTATCTTTGCATTACAGTATTTCCTCTACAGCTTTGGTTGAAGTGTGGTTGAGATTGTCATCTCTTGATCACATGCTGTAGCATTCATTCTTGGAATCCACTGGTCAACATCATCCACTTATAGGGTGATTGTTTGGGCAGGTGGAGGTATGATGGAGCAAAATAGTAAAAAACACCGTGAGCAAATCAAAGGACCGCAACTGTATACTGATTTCAGTTACAGACTGCAATGTGTGTGGTGGTGGTGGTAGTGGTGTGGGGGTCAGATTTGAGGTGGCTGTGACAATGGAGCCATTATTTCTACAGGAAAACACGCTCATCAGATGTCCTGCTATAGACACACAGGGAAAGGAGAGGCTAAATGGGAATAAACACCATTCTTCCCATCCACACTACATATATTTACACTGTTGGTGAATAAAATCTAAAAACAATTTGGTGTTTCTCTTACCCTGCCATGATGGTATATCGAGTTTTACATTTGGATATCTGCACTGTCAACAGACATGAAAATGCTAAGAATTCATAACTTCGTAACACTTACAGGCATAAAGACTGGGAGCAACACAAGAACGCTAGCTGTACCCCACAAGTACCCGGATGGCCCATGTGAGTCTATGTCAAAGGAACCAATGTGAAGTTAAATGTGGGTAAGCACAAAGCTGTAGCACTCCATCTTGGAAACCCAGTGACAAACACTCTGTTTGCACTTGGACTGTGATCGAGCCTTGAGGGGCAGGAAGTGAAATCTGTGGGATCCTGCTCTATCGCAGATGTCCTGCCTGCTCAACTCGTTCGCTACGCAAGTTCCATAAGGACATTTGTCAGTTGGTCAACCATCAATGAATAGACCCTACATGGGTTTACTAGGGTAGCGACAGACAGACAGGCAGATGGCATGTGTGTGTGTGTGTGTGCATACAGGTGTATGTGCATGATCACGCCAGGAAAAGGATTACTCCAGCATGTTGCTCTCACAGTCTGAAGACATCCTGATCTTGGTCATCTTTGCACTTAGGATATTTTTGCCAAAAGTTTTATTATGGAACTAAAATGAACTATGTTTCAGGGACGCACCACTGGCCTGAAGGCACACTGTGAACAGATCATGGTACAGTATGTGTGTATGTTTCATTCTATCTATCTATCTATCTATCTATCTATCTATCTATCTATCTATCTATCTATCTATCTATACCTTACACGCATTTCTTGTTGCATGCAGGTGTAATTGGCTTAGAGAAAATCAAATTTCCCTGCATTCACTGTAAACAACAGACCGTCTCCACTCCAGCACTCAGACAGATTGGATTCAATTACAGTCTGCTACGCTCTGAATATCAGATAAGACAAAATTACACAACCACTCAAGGTGACGAGTAGAGTGAATGCTTGATGAATTCTAAAGCAGCAGCCAAGGACACTGACTGTGCCAAGATGTGTAAGCAATGAAGAACGTTTCAGGACTGCTCACATCATATGGTTTTACCATTCGCACAGAGGGGGCTGCGAACTAAGTAGCTCACCACAGATATTTAAGTCTTACTGTAACTAAATAGGCTTTAGTTAATATTAAATACTGTAATATGGGTTCACAGAGAGTGCCACATTTGAAGTATCACTATAAAAATAGGGAAGGTGTGTATGAGAACCCTAACATTTCATATGAGAGATTACACTTGGTAAGCATTAGGGTTATCACGATACCAAAATGTAGAACTTCAATACAATACCAGTTAAGATTTCTATATTCAATGCAATTTTCGATACCAAGGCAAGAAAAAAAACAAAACACTTTAGGCATACAACCTAGGATAGCAATTATTTTTGGTGAACTATAACTATTAACTATAACTAACAAAAAAATGTCACCCTTGAAAATAGTTTCAAGGTAATTTGACGCAGTGAAAAATAATATAGAATATAAATTAAAGGCAGAAGCTGACAAGTTATAACAAAAGTGCTATATATTCTGTATTCTTCTTTAAAATCACTGTCAGTGAGGAAATAGCTAACTCCTACAGATCAGAGCACAAAAGGCTGGTCACTCAAGTAAAAACAGAAGAGTTTATACAGTGAAAGAATAACAGTTACTATTGTACAACAGGCACAGAAACAGACTATGCTGGAGAGCCCTGAGTGTCTGTGTATGCATCAATAACCATTAGTGTAAGTTACAGAGCTTTTAATTTCTTTGCAATTGCAAGATTCCTCTAAAGCAACACCAGCGTATCAATGTGGTCTTCTGTCAGCCTGGACCATCTGCTGGTTGCAGAGGCTCCACTGCACAATGCCATCATGCCTGAGAAAATTATTCACCGTGACGCTAAAGACGCACAGAGAATGTGAGAGGAGAGAGCGAGTGAGAGGCGGGGCTGCTCCATGTGGGCTGCTTGTGTGTGTGTGTGAGACTGTGTGTGCCTCCCTTTCTGTGTGTGTGTGTGTGTGTGTGCGCGTCTGAGCATACTGCCGAATACAGGCTCCTGTTTCCTTTCTTTTTTTTCCTCCATTAATTTCGACAAGTCAACTTGTTGCCCCGTTTCGTGCAAAATAGCGAGGCTGGTATCGAATGTATGGCACACTGGATATTGATATCGTTTGAAAAATGGATACTTTTTACAACCCTAGTAAGCATCGTATACCAGTATATTAGTAATATAAGCACTGTTGATGACACTGAGTTGAGTTGTCAATGGCAGTTATTCCAGTGATTTGGCAATGTAATACGAATGTGATTAATAAATACGTGTGCGCACTATGAGGTGTACGTACACGGATGTAGCCATATTATAAGTCACATTCTTTACATGCTTGCTGCATTGCTGTTGCACTGTTGCTACAACCCCAAGAGGATTTGTGTGGAAAGACTTCATGCAGTGTAGATGCAGGATGGGGGAGGGGAATTTCTACAATGGCTACCACTATAGGTGGCAAATATCTTACCAGTATCTTGGAGGTATATGCGCTGTTGATGGCGATAGAATTGATCAGTAAGTCCAGTGATTTGGGTGGCAGAGCTCCGGGGTCTGGGATTTCTTTGTAGTGGACATCAGCTATGTAACACTGCACAGCCGTCATGCGGTTGGTGGTTAGCGTGCCCGTCTTGTCAGAGCAGATGGCTGTGGCGTTGCCCATCGTTTCACATGCATCCAGGTGGCGCACCAGGTTGTTGTCTTTCATCATTTTCTATTGGAAGGAAACAGTATGTTGATCATGAAAGTGTGCAACATTTGAAAATGCTTTAAAATATTTGAACTCCTAGAAGTATGCTTGAATTAACTTATCGGACATTTGTACTGCTTCATTTTCAGTGTACTGGAAATACTAAATACAAAAAGAGGAATGTCCGCACTCACAAAATATGTTAAAATGCTTATTTAATGTGCAGCAGCAGACAAAGAAACAAACGAGTTTCAGCATTTGGCCTTCATCAGCGTTTGTATCTTTTTCCAGGACTCTTTTTCCAGGACATTTTTGTCGGTTTTCAAAAAAAGGTTCAGGTTAGGGTTTAGGGCATATGGCAGTAAAGGTTAGAAAATGGATGTAAGTGAATGGAACGTCCTTACAAGTAGAGTAGTAGAGTAGCGCCGACGTGTGTGTGTCCTTCCTCACCTTGACAGAGTAGGCCAGGGAGATGGTGACAGCCAGCGGCAGTCCCTCGGGCACAGCCACCACCAACACAGTCACACCAATGATGAAGAACTTGACAAAGTACTGGACGTAGACAGGTATACACTCTGTCAACCAAGGGCGCTTCTGCAGCACAAAGTTGTCAATGGCAAAGTACAGGACCAGGATGATGACTGTGATGGCCGACATGAGCAAACCTGAAAAACACAGGTACAGCAGTATAACAATGTAATGAGAGGGAGAGCTGGACTGTCACTGACAACTGTTACCAGACATCAGATATGAAAGAGGTGACAAAATAAACTTTATTAAATTGGCAGGGGGAGGAAATCATATGGTGGGAGAAAATCAAGGGATTGACAGGCAATGTACTAGTTTTTGTGCTGGTATATAGTGAAGGAAGAAAGGGAAAGGAATACAGAGAGATGTGACAGCATGATAAGAATCAGGGTTTAAACTAAATGCAATTCCATTTCATTTCATTTGTTTGTTTATTTGGAAGGGACAGTGCAAAATTAATGAACACATTGAACATTAAACAGATACATGGTATGCTTGTTAACTGGTTTGGTAATCAAGCCGTCCGTTTTTCAAAGGAAGGGACATTTTTCAGTATCTTAATTGAGGTAAGCATACAAGTGTCACTAGCTTGGGCTTAAACTAGCCAACTAGGGTTGACTGCTAAACTGTTTTAGCAGAGGTTCACTCATAGCAAATAGTATGCACTCAAAAAAACTGAAAGTTTTCTGATTGTTGACAAATACATTTGACAAATAAAGTTAAAGTTAAGTGGAGGATATGGATAAATGTTACATAAAGTTTTCCCAAATGCTTTGGCTCATTAGATGTGGCTATATATTTCCATATAATCCAAAGTTAAATCAGTCGTTTATTTTATTTACTTTTTGAGTTGTATTTTTTACCTAGGAGTTTGGAAGGGGGAATCAACCATGTAAAATTGTAATCCATCTAGAGGATTTGTATCAGGCCTTACTGTATGGGAAATGGAGTGCGTAAGCTAGAGTAGAGCTCAGCATATACAGACAGGCACCCAGGCTAAAGAGTCACCGGCCAGGACTGAAGAGAAGCCAAACATCTTCTGCTGCTAGACCGGCCGGAGCGCCATATGATTTTACAGCGCTGCCTGTAAGCTAATTTATAATCCGTCCACGGTATTTCATTGTTCTGACACCATGTCCTCATTCTATCACTCAGGTCGACACTGCGATGTAATAGCACACTGTAAAAAGGAGGGATTCTTTTCAAAGAATGAGAACCCTTCAATTCTTTACAAAGAACAATTGCTCCTCAAGAATGCATTGGCAATGGGGCTCTAACAGCTGTTAGGGAATATTTTGAAGAACCTGGTTATTCTTTTAATCATCCTAATGTGTCCAGACTGTTCCAGAATGTTTTGCGTATTTGCATATTTTAATATTTTAGTTATGTAATTTTCATGGCTATTACACATATTTTTTCAGGAGTAATCCTACTATATTGCTGTTCGGAGGGCACCAAGATTGTGGGCGTATTGGCATCTGTTACTGTTACGGCATGCTTTCCTATTGCAAGTGTGCTAAATTATAAATTATATTATTACGTTCTTCAATCAACCCTATAGGGCAGGCACTTTTTTTTTTTTAAGAAAAAAGAAGTGTTCTTCAGGTAACCTGCACAGGGTCTTCCATAGTTTCAATTTGAAAATGCCTAAAGCATCATCCAGGCACTTTTCTGGTCTGTGCAACTGCTTTGATTGCTTTGACTGACCAAGCGATGGGTCTTATCAGTGTGCTGCCTTGCTTTGATGGACAGAATGATGGTTCAGTACTTTGCTGTACATCCATAAATCATAAGAGAATGCACATCCCAGATAAATACTTTTCAATCGGTGCTGGTATGAAGGAAATCAAAAATGTATACCGCACACAATATAATGCAACTCCAATGTTTTATTAATTATCCCACACCAGGAAAAACAAAGTTTTGCCTCACGCAAGAGGCTTCATCAGCTCAGTACTTTGCTTTCCCTAATTTGGCTGACAGAGTGACGGGCCTATCCGTTTGCTGTATACCTGCTTTGCCAATCTGGACAGCCAGCTTGGTCAACTTCCCTTGTAGCACGGACTTCTCTTTCTTGGGAATGATCACCTTCTTCTTCTCTTTCTCCTCTGTTTCTCCACCTTCAGCACTCTTCAGAGGCTGCATCTCCATGGCGGCTGCTCCGTCCTGCTTCTTTACTGTAAACACCACAAGATACAGACAGCAGCAGTATTAGAAACAGGGTTTAGACCGAGGGAGCGAGGAGGAATAGGGAGCCAAGCTTCAACACCCTCGGGTTAGATTGGCTCCAGGACCAAAGGCTGGACTGAGAACCAAGCAGAGATGACACCGTGATGGGAACTAAGTTATGTATAAAGCTTTCACATACCATAATAATGGTTATCCATTGTTTCTTATTAGTGTTTCTCCGGGCATTTTTTTCTTGGTAAGATCAAGGGGGCTCTGAGACAGCTTACTGTATAGAATATTAATTCTTCAAAGATGGATGATAGGCCTTCTTTTTTCTGTAGTAAGGGACAAGCAGCGTTGCTTGTTATAACCAAAAACAAATGCATGTTTAAGTCATGAATCATTCAATGTTCCTACACCCAAGATGCAGGCTAGGTCCAAAGATTATCTGGAAGTCCATTGTGCTTTTGCATCTAACCACTGCAGAAATCATAACTTTTACACTGGCAATGTTCTGAGCGTTGAGCCGCTCTAGAAATTGTCAACTAAATAAATAACCCTAATATTGTTGAAAGCTCACATCTTGCAATGATAATGCATGAAACTAGTCTCAAGTATAGCATACAATATAGTATATTAATCTGATCATACTGAACCAAACCATCTCACTGAGTAGGCTGTAACACACAAAACACAAACATAGTTAAAGACAGACTGTTACATGCTTTTGCATGACTGCCTTTGTCCTGCACAAATACAACAACAAAAACATTTCCATCTATCAAAAATGAGTCTAAAACTTTGTTAATGATCATTTTCAAATAAAGACAAACACACAGTGGTACATGTATATTACATACATGTAATGACTCTTCACATTCGGAGGAGATTAATTTAAAGAATACTTTACAGGCTGTAAAACCAGTCCTCAATTACCACACACACACACACACACACACACACACACACACACACACACACACACAGCAGCACTTTAAGACCTAGTGAACAGTGCTGCCATGTTAACGCAACCCATTATCAAGCATCTTTTCAGCCCAGTTTCATAACAACAGTGAAGCATGTGTTTGCTGTTCTTGAAAAACCTTTTAATGTTGAACACTTTTCACTAGCGTTGAACTCTCTGGCTACTGTGTTTCGTTTTTCCACCCCCATGACACAGGGCAGTCTGCAATGTATCCAACTGTACTCAGTAGGAAAGCAAGATCACACACTTCTGACAGGTCCATCATCTGAAAGTTGCAGTTTGTTCTATACTACAGTAGTAGTCATGACTATACCAGTCACAGTGAACCATTAGCATAGTTAATTGGTTATTAAATAATCCTGTATTGATGTTGGAGGTGTTAGAGGCCTCCATTTATTTGACCTCCAGTGACTTTGGTGAAGGCAAGCTGAGTTTTGAGTGTATGATTCATCAACAGACCAAAATGTTAATTCTATTACTTAAGATATGACTTAAAGGGATACTATGACTTTTTCAGTTTGGGTTTGTTATTTCATTTCATCATGCACTTATGTCAATTATTTGACATTATGCTTCGACTTGTCAGAGCTGTTTTTTTAATTTTGTGTTTATTAAGCTGAAATGTGCCTTTTGGTAAAAATGTCACAGTATCCCTTTAATCCAAAACCAATTTATGTTACACTGTGTAACTAAGATTTTCTAAGATCAGGGACATTCTTCATGAAACAGTGGAAGGGGGAAGGCAGAGTGACATTTATAACTGACAATATGAAACAGGACACTTTTGTGTGAGTGTAGTGGAAGGGGGCAGCCAGAGTGAGGTTGATAGCTGAGGGACAGGTTGACGTTCTATCAGAGAGAACCACACAAATCAACAACACAACAAAAACAACAACAACAGCACAAACATCAGGGACAACACCTCAGTGACAGACAGTTGATCGGAGTGGAGGAGAGGGAGTTTCTAAACTAATATGACTGCAGGTCAGACCTGGGTCAAATAGTAACTCTGATTCCTTCCCAACGCCTTAGCTGGGATTGACTTACAGTCAGTGGCAGCCTTTACTGCACGATCTTTGGCGAGACAATGCAGCAGTATTAAGAATGTAAAATGCTATGCAGGTTTAAATAAATGAAGGAGGATTTTCCATCTGCATTTGACCCAAGGCTTCCAGTGTTTACCATAGAGGGGAAAAGATGAGGAAAAGGAGGAGGAGGAGGAGGAGGATGAGGAAGAGAGGAGGCAGAGGAGGAGGAGAGAATGAGAGATATGGTTGGTTACCTTTAATCTGGTTGCTCTCCATATTGCCATCCTGCATTTTACCTATTATGGAGACATACAAGACAATAACAACAAAAATAACCAAGGCAGACAAGTCAACAAACAATCAACACAGAGACAGTACACACAGTGAAAACCAAAAATCAAAAACAGGAAGACAGGAAAATGACCTTTAATACAACATCTCTGTGACAATCACATAGAGAGGCTTGTGGTGTGGCGATATGTTAGTGATGTAATGTAGCTACCACTACTGGTAAGGTGGTAATGCAACAAAGTCCATTGTAACACTAATCAGAGACAGACAGTGTGCAGATTGTCTTTTTTGTGGTTGTAGGAAAATGGGTTTTCATAGAATTTGTCTAATTGTACAAGTGAATGTTCAGAAACACTTGATGGGCCTTTCTGAAACAAAATGACTACTGTATATGACATGAAAAGGTATCTTGAGTGTGATAGTATGTTAAGCTGACAATGAAACGCACAGTCTCTGGTGGATTTTTCTTGTTTCTAAATATCATTTTGAGTGACGTACTCACACTATGAGCACACACATCAACATCAACAATACAAGTCAAACCATCAAGATATAAAATGAGGTATCAAGACAAAGATACAGCATCACACAGTGAACACTGACAGTGAGGGAGAAAACACCACAAAGACACACACACACACACACACACACAAACGAGACAGCATGCATAAGAGTAAAATTCAGAAAGCGCATGCAAGATCACACATTTAAGAAGAAGGGGAGCGGAGATGTGAACATTACAGAGAGAGAGAGAGAGAGAGAGAGAGAGAGAGAGAGAGCCTGAAGGAAAAGACTCCCACATGGTGAAGTTACATAAGAACAACTGGAGTAAAATTGAAATCTATGTTCAGGGATGGGGAATTTATCATGCTGCCGGATCCTGCATACACATGAACTGGATTTCAGTTGATGATAATTGATATGATAATTTTAAATTGCAGTTAAGACCATTTTAGATTACTGATAGACTCATAGAGTTGCTAATAGCCTTCTTATAATTACATATTATTCAACGTTTGCATTTGTGTGATGAAAAATAAAACTAAAGAGAATCTGGCAGAATCCATTTATTATCCTTACAAACCAAGTGTATAAATGACGTTTAGAAAATAAGACTTTATAAAGAAAGCATTATATAGTGGTTATCCCATCATTTACCTAGGATACAATTATGGAGATCTAATAACATTAGCAGCATTATCTAGTAACTAGATCTAGTCACATTAATCCCAAACAATTCTACTCAAGTAGAGCTAGAAGGCCGTCTTTGCTTTTCTCAGAGTCTCAAGCATTATATATGTGCTCGTTTCACCTCAGCTTCGACATCTAGCCAGTTCCCTGGAGTCACAATAAAGCTTGAAGATGACAAATAGCTCTGTTCTGCCAAACCCAGCCCAGGACAGCACAAGGTCACCATTACATTGGAAGATGGCCCTATGCTTTTACTGCCACTACTGAGCTACTGTCCCAATCACAAGGAAAGCACAATCAGACACCTCTTCTACTGCACAACCAGTCCCTATGGTACCATTAATGAAGCCCCACTTCAAATGTTAGGCTTAGTTAGCCTTCACACATTTTTCATCAGGAATGAATATGAAAACCGTCTTTCATCTCTAAGCATCTTTAGAGACCTAATGAAGGATCTATGAGATTTTTATTTAATTTTAGTTTTCACTTAAAGTTGGACCATAAAATTCCTCAATCATTAAAATGTTTCCAACAAAGTGATTCACATGCATTAAATGTGACACGAGGAAAAAGATAGGGGAAAGAGGACAGGATGAAGAAATAAAGAAAGAAACTCATTTCTACAACCTCGGTGGACATGCATTTAGAGGTATGGGCATAAAAGGGTCCAACACAACTGGAAGAGAAGGCAGAAGGAAGGTGAGCACCCATGGTAGGAGGCAATTGGAGGATGGAGAAGGTAGGAGTAATCAAATGGCACAACAGAGAGAGGTCAGAGTTCAGAGTTGGTGTCAACCTACCATTAATTAGGCTGGCACTGCCAGGGGCATTAATGCCTGCAGCCCCATCCGTGGCTATAGTGGCGATGGGGTGGGTAGAGGGATGGGAGCGGTCTAGCCAGTAACAATGAGGGCCAAACATGAACGAACAAACAAACACACACACACACACACACACACACACACACATGCGCACGCATACAAACGGGGCACAACAGTGAACAGAAATAACATGGTTATAGCACAGTTAAGAGATTCAGTAGTAGACTGTATGTCAAGTGTGTGGTGTTATACTCACTATGGATTCTATTGATACACTGTAGTCTGAAAACTAGTGTGATTTACTATACGTAAGAGCTTTTAGAAACTGTCAAAGTAACAAACAAGTGTAACATTGGACAGACATGAAACATAAAATATGAACATATCATGTGGAAAAGAAGTCACAACACAACAAAATGGCATATGGGGTAGAAAGAGAGGGGGCCAGTTCCTTCCAGAGCTAGAAAGAAGCTTAACCTACTATAGCTAAATCAACTGAGACACCTATTCTTTTCACTCGGATGTATGTACATATAATCTTATATGTGTAATAAAGTAAATATATTCTATTGTATTCTATCTATGATTTATTCTCTCTACAGGTAATTTGAATTTAATTTCAACCATGTTATTCATGTCATGTCATTTAGCATCAGGAAATCATAATTCGAGCAGAAGAACAAAAGAAAAACAAACAGCTTTGCATAGGTAGACTCTCCAACGCAAAGAAACAAAAACCTGCAGGGTAAAAAATGTTAGCCAGGAAAATACACATGTGCCAACCAATTATATGATGGTGCTAATGAATTGAACTAACCTACTGTAAATGAGTGGATGCACAAGACACGATTTAGATTTAGCCCTAATTAGACCATCCCGTAAAAATGTAGAAGGTAGGAGAGAATACTATTATCTACTTATGTAACTTATCTAACAGGCTTCCTTAGAGCCTTACAATGTTGAATTTTTGACTGGGATCAGCCTGATCTCATATCACATTCGTAGTTATAGTCATGTAAAGTCACGTGCACCCTAATTTCGTATGATATTCTAAAAACCGAGTGAAACGGGAGGCGGGGTTCACCTGACTGAAACAGGCAGTAGTTTCACACTAAAATAGCGCGGTGGAAAGTAAGGGCATGGAGGTCGGTGTGATGGACAGGTGTACACATATATTCAACTCCAACTACCTGGGTTCAATGCCCAACTGATGTGAAGAAGTTTTCTGCTGTAAGTGAAGTTTTCATTTTCCAAGTTTTTCTTATTTAACCCCTACCAAAACCTTACCCTAACCTTAACCACAGTTTTAGTTGCCTAGCCTTAAACCTAACCTGGACCAAAGTTGTTTCAGCACAGCGATAGGTTACGCGGCTGGCCATGAATCAAGGGTGCACAACTTTTTGTAAGATATCATACAAATGCTTGTATGAGAACACGTTGCTGAGATAGAAAGATTGGTGTTTCATTAGAAACCTGTATGTGATCCCACCTTCAGCTGGTACATGCATATTGTCTTGACTGACAATTTGGAAACATTGCAATGTTAGTACAAAAGTAGTTAGTACAAAGTTTATCTTTGATCAGTGATGGTAATTCCTACCATTGCAACAATGATAATAATCATTTTGACAAAGCTGACACAACTTAAAAGGTCTTGATCATGGTTAATTAGGGGTCATTAGGGATTAAAGGTCAAAGTACCACTTCCAGGTTAGGATTTTGGGGACAGAGAAAGGTGATACTCTACCTGCATTCTGGTGTCCGTCCTCCACTGCCCCTCCTGTGAGGCGGTTTTGGGACAATAAGAGAGCAAGGACAATAATGCACCTGAACCCACAGAACCTGGATACTGGAGCTCACAGCTGCACCACCAATACTCTTTTCGTATAGTATTTTTCAGCAAAGACTCTTGTCCACAGAGGTTTATTGTCAGTGACTTACTATGCATATTGACAGTGTGCATACACGTTGAACGAGTTAACATTTGTTTATTGGTGAGTTTGTTTGTTTGTAAGTCATCTGATAACAAGGAGAGTTAAACACCTATGCACTGGGCTTAGGCAGAGTTTCAGCACATAAGGTAACGAAATAAAAGCAGCTTTTTCAGGGGAACATTGCTGGGCAACACTGACAGAAAATGTACCTCAACACTCCTGAGACAACTATAGAAAAATCTTGTCGGACGTGTTTAAAAAAAAGAATAGTTCATGAAGGAAATGAAACACTCTTACAGTAACCAGATGTAGAGATAGAAACACGTACCTTTCTTTTCTTTCTTTTCTTCTTCCTCTACTCCAGCCCCCAGCAGAGTGAAGATGATTCCAGTCTGAGAGTTGACCCCAACAGCAGTCACCAACATGCGCCCTGACCCCTCCATCACATGTGTTCCTGGGAAAGGGGTAGCAGGGCGTTAAAATAAGATATTACAACTAGATTAGGCACATTTTCTGTGCTGGCTGAAAAAGCAATGGTCTGTTTTGTGTGTGTGTGTGTGTGTGTGTGTGTGTGTGTGTCCTTAATTAGTAGAGCATTGGCTGTTTGGGCCTATTGTTTCTCAAATGTTGTAAAGTGGGGCTGAGCAGTCATATTGTAGGGTAAAACATTTGTCCCTCAATCATCTGGACACCAGACCACTCAGAGGACAAGCCAGATACATCTGAAATAGTGTTTTATGAAAGTTGACCTCAACAGTGGACCGACCCTTCCATCACAAGAGTCTCTGGGAGAGGGGAACAGAGCCTATACGATACAGTTACACGACTGCGTGATTTAATATCAACTTTTATGAGTTGACCTTTTTGGCCCCCCATACTTATAAACAAAGCAATGCATACTCATCACCTCTCAGCAAAATGGTGAAATTTGACACCAAATGGTGATTTTTCATTTCCCTACTCAGGCAATTTCCCCTTGATTATTACTTTTATTAAGTGTTAAGGCGGCAAATATCCAATAGTTTACAGGACAAAATGAATTTGTGATAAAGTCTGAAACATTACAATGGATTAATAGAAATACTTTTTTTCCCATTCCTTTGAAATTCATCTTCACTGACTGTTCTGTAGAGTGCAATTATTAGGCAGAACACCGGGCTTTGTAATTCTGACAAGTTGGCTGTTTTACATGACTGTTTAATTGCCATTAAGGATTGGATGTCAAACAATGTTCTACAGCTAAATGCAGATAAAACCGAGGTCCTCATTATTGCCCCTGACAGTATGGTTCCCATGGTTAAACAGTGTATTGGCTCCCTCTCCTCCTCTGTACGGTCTAGCCTTAGAAATGTAGGTGTCTACTTCGACCAGGCTATGAGCTTTGACCAGCATGTTAACTCATTGTCCCGTTCTTGTTTTTTCCAACTGAGGAATATTGCCAAACTCAGGCCTGTTGCGTCTCAACCTGAGATGGAGTCGATTATCCATTCATTTGTCTCATCTAGCCTGGACTATTGTAACTCCCTTTTTACATGCCTCAGCAAATCATCCCTCGACCGCCTACAAGTGATCCATTACACAGCCGCCAGGCTTCTGACCAGGTCCAACAGAAGGCGTCACATCACACCAATCTTGAGATCACTACACTGGCTTCCCATTCAATTTAGAATTGATTTCAGAATTATTGTGATCACATACAAAGCTCTCTCAGTTTTTAACTGTGTATGTTTTTTGTTATTTGTTTTTCAAATTCATATTGTTTTTATTATTGCTTGTGAAAGCACTTTGTGACTCTGCTCTTGAAAGGTGCTATATAAATAAAACGTACTTACTTACTAAACTTACTTATCATAATCTGTTTATATTCATTGTAAAGCTCATTGATTTTAGGGAAAACATACATGTATAAAGCAATTTTGTTTTGTCAATGTTTATGACGCTGGTCGTCTGAAAGACTGTGAAACCAAGCAAGATGGTGATTCAGATAATGTCTGAACAGAATTGGCTTATTTACAACACACACACACACACACACACACACAAAGAACATTATTATAACAACTAGGATACTAAGCAGATATGGGTGGATATGAAGAGACTAATTATAGAAGGCGGCAGCATAAAAGCACATATCTAATTATCATCCATAGGAAAAAATAGACAGAGAAATGAAATTAACCCACGTTTCTATCTGTAATCCTCCATATTTCTAAGAATCCTACAGCTGAACACTTAAGTGTCTCTGCTGCTGTATATGGTAAACCAATGAAGAGGCAAGCTATATCAGAGAACAGTGGTTTCCAGGATATCATGTTTCCCTCTCTATTGATATTCAGATTAGAATTAACATGACAGTGTGACTTCAATAATAGATTTGATTTTACTATACCCACAATAGATTCTGTAAAGCAAGCCTGAGTGACTAATATTTAATGACAGGCAAACCTTAAAATAAAGACAACTTTAAACATCTCTCTGAGGCTTTTGTAGATTGGCTATAGAGATTGTATGGTTGCTTCTCAAGTCATTAAAAAATGGCATGCTACAGTATATCACATGCTGAAAAGGGCATGCAAGCAACAACCAAAAATGTACTTTAATATATCAGATCCTTTAATGTCTATTTTGTCCTGACAGTGGTGATGTACTTTACATAAACAATAGTATATAAAACATTTTAGGACTTTGTGTGTCTGTCATTTATTTGAAGGCAACAATCCAAGACGAACGGGACTTGTGAGCGCTAGCCTGGTAGGTGTAACGAACAAATCCTCTTTGTATACTCTCATTTTAATTCTTGTCAGTGATTACAAATTCACAACAGCTCAGTCTGAAAAATGCTAACCATTCATTCCAAAATGCTTTCCATAAAAAAATAAAAGATGTTCATTGCTCAAGACAAAAAAAATGACGATCACATCCGCTACAATGTTACTATTTTGTAGTTAAAGGGCTAAACATATTAATATTATTGAAGTTAGTAACTATCTCAGAAAATCATTTTGCCAGAATAGCAGTCACATTTTTCAAATGTTGGATATCTCATTTAGAAATGAAACTGCACTTGATTCAAGATATTTACAATCTTGGACACACTTCCACTCCTTTCCCTTTTTGCTACTTACTGTAATAAGATAACATTAACATTTGAATAAAATGAAGATAGACATATAAGAAGAGAAGTCCAACATCCTCAGCCTCTAAATCCAACCCCCACCTCTTCTTTTTTCCCTTTCTCCTTTTCACAATGACATAAACAGGACAGGAAAGGGTGACAGGTAACATATATCCAAGTACACCCGTTTTCTCTCGTCTTTCTCCAGTTCTACACTATTAATAGGACAGGGAGAGAGCAACAACAGGCAACATACCAGACAACAGCATGGGGTCCTTGTCTGCGTTCTTCCTGACGTGGTCGGACTCTCCGGTCAGAGACGACTCATCAATCTTCAGGTCGTTGCCCTGGATCAACACTCCATCAGCAGGCAGCAGATCACCTGCAACAGCAGAGAACAAGACAAGTTCCATTTCTATCACTCTGGTAGAATTGCTATTTGCAATGGAATGATTTACTTTTCTAGGATTGATAGATCTTGTCTCACACAATGTACAGTAACTGATCGGACAACTCGAGATTAGGATACAGCCGTTGTTGCAGATGTAAGACAGGGTAGATGAACGTTAAATAAAGGATGGAGGATTTCCAGGTTTGGTACCACTGTAGCATTCAGTCCTTTTTCTGAAATAGGTCAAACTTTACTGGTATCATGGAACTAATCAGACTGCTCCAAAAGTCTATCCTTACAGTGATAATTAAAAAAGGTGTTAATATTTGCCTATGTTTAAAGGGATCATTAGAAATAGCACAGAGGGAGAGGGCTTCTGAAAGGTGGAGGCATCTCAAAGCTCATGTTTGAGCTGTCTCTCTCGCTCTCTCTCTATCTCACACACACACACTAACACACAGACAGCTTGACAATCTCCTCACACCTACCGTATTTGATCTGCGCGATGTCCCCCACCACGAGGTCAGCCACGGGCAGCAGTATGACCTGGCTGCCGCGGACCACCTGGAACTTCTGCTCCTGCTCGATGCGGCTCTGCAGCCCACGGAACT
This sequence comes from Rondeletia loricata, assembly GCA_900302605.1. NCBI lineage: Eukaryota > Metazoa > Chordata > Actinopteri > Beryciformes > Rondeletiidae > Rondeletia > Rondeletia loricata. The sequence continues at coordinate 17,359 of OMLI01087661.1, forward strand.
GCTTCTCCTTCGACCAGTCATTGAAGGCCGTCACCAGCACCACGCACACCACAGACAACAGGATGGCCGCGCCCTCAATCCAGCCGGCCTCCGCCTCAGTCTCGTCTTCTGCCCCGCCTGTCGCTTCGCCGCAGGCTGTAGTTTGGTAATGGAGGTAGGACGGGAAAGAGG
>OMLI01087664.1:0-12037 GCA_900302605.1 Rondeletia loricata
GGGGGGGTAAAGGTAGTAGGGGGGATGGAGGGCAGGATCCTACAGGTGAATACACTCTACCATATTTATTACATGACTTGAAATTCACTATAGCAACCTCTGACAGTCATGACTGAGCTAACAATATTATCCTGGAATGCGCAGGGCTTAAATATACCTTACAAGAGGACTAGCTTTCTGGATTTCCTACGCAGAGAGAGGGTGGACGTGGCAATGATCCAAGAATCTCACCTCCTGCAACAGGATGTGCCAAGACTCTCCAACAAGCATTACCAGGTACTGTCCTCGTCCTCCTCCATTACGAAAGCAAAAGGAGTACCGATAATCGACAGACAAAACCTCTTATTTACTAATCTAGGGGGGGGTTCTTTATGTGAAGGAAGAATAACGTTTATTAAAACAATTATTAGCGGACATAAAATTGCTTTTTGTTCCGTATGCGCACCAAATTCGTTTGACAAGACATTTTACGACGAGTTTGCAGCACTAGCTTTAGACTTAACAGATTTTCATCTTTTAATGCAGTCTGGGACTATAAAATCGACAGATCGGGGCATAGGGAGGGGAGAGACCAGACGCGTGCATCCACTGCATTACGGAAATGGGCAAATGAAACCGAGCTGACCGATCTTTGGCGAGACCTGAATCCAACCACCCGTAGCTTCTCTTTTTTCTCTGCTCAGACATTTTCGCGTATCGATTTTATCTTTGCCTCAAAAAATCTATTTAAGAAAGTTCATAAAGTTGATCTACTCCCAATGTCCCTTTCCGACCACCGACCAACCATTTGTCGTGCCTCAATAGGCACTGGGAAAATGTGCTCCACTCACTGGCGTTTTAACACCACATTGTTAAGTAATGACAATTTATAAAGGACAAGTCAGTAGCATTTGCCTCGGGTATCAGTAAGCAGCGTAATCGGAGAATACAGGAATTGGAAGCAAGGCTAGCTTCATTGGAAGATTATATGCATAACGGTGTTAATGGTGTGAACCCAGAGAATTTAAAAGAGAGAGACCTAGTGAGAAATAACCTAAATCAATTGCTGAGATACAGATCAGTTTGTCATGCATAGGACCAGACAAAACTACTACATCAATAGCTCAAGACCAAGCCACCCCAACAATGGGTGCACTGCCTGTGTCACTGGTCTCTTCTACACACACACACACCCTAAATCATTGGTGTATGAACTGTGCCAACTGGACTCTCCCCCTACACACACCTCAAATCATCGGTGCATTACGTATGCCACTGGACTTTCCTCCTACACATACAGTTCAATTTGGCGTTAGTAAGTATGAACTGTTCAATTAATGCCATTTGATGTTTATGTATTTGACTAGTTATGTGGCTTTGATATTTGATCTTTGGCTACTGATACCTGTGAATAGGCTATACTTACCATAGGTCAGATTACGGGTGCACCCGTACTGGCATTGTCTAAGGTCAGTATTTATAAGACATTGTTTTTATGTTTTTTTGTTTGTTTTATGTTTCAAATATTCAATACAGCCGGCAAATATTTTTCTACTTAACACCCTGTGCTGTGTGATTATTAAGCTCCCAATATTTACTGCTCTGTGGTCTAACCTCATCTTTCTGATACACTAGCCAAGTATTTAATCATTAGACAATACGTTGACAACACTGATATGTGTTACTCAAGTCTACAAATGTGAATACCCATTTGGAAATATGACATTACACATTCATAAATCTTAGTATGGGGTGTCCTGGTGGCTCAGTGGTCTGGGGCGTGGGGCTGCGACATCCTGGGTTCGAATCTGGACCAGGACCCTTGTTGCATGTCGTCCCTCTCTCTCCTGATCTTTCCTGTCTCTCTTCACTTTCATCTATCTGATGGAGGCAAAAAATAAACCTTTTTTTAAAATCTGAGTATGCATTCACAGGTTAGGATACATGTTTCTAAGTTTGAGTATATATTTGTCAATATTTTAGTCATCATTGTATCCCATGCTGTCAAGTACAACCAGTGCATGGAGAGGTATGATGCACTAGATAGACTATATGTAGCCTTAAATGTCATTAAATGAAAAATCTGGCAAGATCTCCGATGAGATCAGGGGCCTGAAAAGGTCTGGGGAGATGCTGTAAGACAGTGTTTCTCAACCCGTCCTCAGGACCCAGAGCCCCACTGGTTTTCATTCTAGCCATCTAATCAGGGATTGATTTATACCTGGGATGCAAGGTAAATGTAATTAACTACCTGGCCGGATAGAAAACCAGCAGCTCTCTGGATTGAGAACCACTGCTGTAAGGATCCCGTTATTTGAGTGAGAAATGTAACTTGGCATCGCTTACTTTGCTGCTAACAAGCTATGGGCATTTGGTACCCAATATGAGGCACCCAATATGCCTCCATGTAAACATCTTGAGAAATCACATACCGGTAACTGTAAGGCATTAATAGGTAAGGTAAGGTAAGGAAAGGTAAGGTACATTTTATTTATATAGCGCTTTTCTAGATTTGAATCACAAAGTGCTTTACAGGCAGTAGAAAGTTAATTAAAATAGCATAAACCACACACGTTACATCACATATAAGATCAGTCAAAAGCTTGGAAAAGTACTTTACAGACAATAAAAGTTAATTAAAATAACACAACCACATACACAAATGTTACACCGCATACACAATCAATTAAAAGCCTGACTATACAGAAAGGTTTTAAGACCCTTTTTAAAATAGACCAGCTGATGGCCCATAAGTTACTGAGCTATTATTGGTGATTTAATTTCATTACATTATTTGCCAAGACGCCCACAGCTGGCAAGCTGTGCGTAGTGCTCTAGACTAATTTTCACTTGTTTAATACAAGGATTCATTTGTCTTTAAAAGATTAGTTCAGATAGGAATAGGTGGTGTGACAGGAACCTTTTTACAGCCCTATGTCAAGCATTAAATATGTTTGTGTTTCCAAATGTTTCCATTTTTTAATGGCTTTTGAGAGATTACATCCTATCCTGTGGAAATCCATACATGGATCTGTAATTTAAAACTCACACATACCTCACTTCACTCCAACATTAACTCAACATTGATTTAAATTATCTTTCAATGTAATCAGACTTGACAGGTTTTTGGGAAAGAGTGTTTTTTCTAGAAATACTGATGCTTTGGTCACAGGCAACATACAGCTAGATGACCACATCTTCATTTAACTGATTATAAGCCCATTAAATCCTGTGATCACATATTGCATTGCATTTTATGATGAATTGAGATGCTCACTATCACATGAGAAATTGTATTATCAATCTCTCATCTTTTGGTTAATATAGCTTATTCCTACGTCTTGTGAAAACATACACACACAATTCAGGCCTCAAGGCATTGTACATTATGCATGTGTGTGTCAAAGTGCTGTCAAAAAACTGATAGCCAAAAAGATCTAAAGACAAATAGCAGCGAAGGTAGCAGGCTTAGCACGACAAGTGTAGATAAGCGATTATGTGTTGGTTTCACTGAAGCAGGTGATTCCTCAGCCCTGCAGGCAGGAGGTGAGGCATTTCAGTGGCGTACAAAGACGGCAGGAGCATCAAGAATGCAGCGAGCTGGAAGCTACGCCTGGCAAGATCAACGACGGGGGTTACATCTACAGCTGTTCTCACAATGTAGTGAGAAAGTGAGAAAAATTAATCACTGCACTGATGCGGTGTGTTCATTATGTCAATTTTTCATGAAAACAAGCTCATTGGTAAACATGAGACAGAACAGTGAAGAAAGCGCCTGGAGGAAATGACCAGAGGTCAGTGAGATAACAGGTAAACAACAGTTTGGATGTGGAATGGCTGATGAATTCCATTACGCTGTTTTCCACGTGGTCTCTGACTGAGAATCGCCATGTCACAAATAATTATAAACTGTATTTCTTGACATGACACATTAATTAATACAATGTTTTCTCTTTTATTTTTTTTGCTGTACTGCCATAATATGTCCTGTTGATGAAGCTACAAAACTCTTGTCAACATGACCGTGCTTTCTGTATTGTGACAAAACTTGAGATTTTACACAAAGCGTACATGAGTAACTTGTCCATCTGGGACCGATCTATTTAGCATAACTGACTCATCTATCTGGGCATGAATCAGTGGAACACAATTCAGTTTTTGCTGTTGCGTGGGCTATTTTATTCCAAATAGATTTACAGAAAGGTTATTTAAAACTCCATCAAATTGACGGTGAAGATGCCACCCCCTGATATATCAGTTACAGAACCATCTCTGGATGAAAATAAGATATATGGTACTCAGTTGGTTTCCATATGGCATCGATGCTCTGTAATTACTCCATAATTACCTTGAATGTTTGCACTCTGGACCATTTGCCTCGCCAGCTGTCATCGCTGAGGCATCTGCCCCATATCGCGGCATGTAATGGCTCGCACCTTGGTCCCCCTTTGACCACCCACAGCCACATGCTCGTTAACTAACACATAAAGAGTAGGGAGCGGTGCCTCTACCTCCCTGTCTTCCTTATTTGTTCCTTTGCCCAATGGTCCTCTCAATAAATGCCATATCTTAATAGGATCCTCGGCCGTGTTGCATCCCAGTGAGTTCATTCTTAAGCTTAAGCAACAACTTCTTCTTCTGCTGTTGCTTGAACCAAGGTCCCACAACAAATGAGGCAAGACCAGGATTGCCATAACTGAAGATTAATGAGTAAATTATTGGTTATTGGTATACTGTCTTACCCCATCTCACAAGGACACTTTACAAAGAGAATAGAAAGGAATGAAGAAAAACATATGCATACCCTCCACGCACACAAACCACAATGTCATACATCTCGCAATTCTCACACATCTCACACACACACACACTGTAAAAAGTAGTCCAAAGTGTTGTTATTTTTTTATGGTTTTAAAACTACAATATGCAACTTTTCGCCTTGAGGCAGGAAGTGTATTGTTAGTCCCGCCCTCCTCCCCTCAGTTGGTCAAGTTCCCACCCCAACACTTGAAACGTCATCTAGCCTGAGGCTGAGGTAACCAGCATCTGTAAAGCCACCGCAGGCGTTGCCGTTGAACAAGCAGATGGTGAACGCAGGCAATCTGCAAAAAGAAAAGCAATGCCGATGTTCATTGTTGTATTTACTGTTATTTTCATGTAAGTTGACTGTTAGCAGAATTTGATGTTTGGCAGGGGAAATCTGACAGGCAGGGGAATAAAAACTAAAAGCTGCTTCTGATTGTATCCTGGGTTGTATCCTGGGAATACCTTAAAGGCTGCTAGATGATCTTAGAGACCTAGTCGGCTCATATCTGACAAGCGTAACTGATATGTATTTTGAAGCCAGTGCAGTGGTCTAGGGACCGGTGGAATCCGTTTGGATTTCTTGAGTTCCTGTCAAAACTCATGCAGCTGCATTTTCAATGAGGGCACCACAATAGTCTGATCCACTGGTTTTAAAGCCATGCATTATTTTCTCTGAGTAAGACTATTTTTGCTATTTTTGAAATACTGCTTTTTTTAAGTGAGAGAATGCCAATCTGTTGACCTTGTTTATGAGACCTTGAAAAATCAAACCAGCCTCCATAATGACGTACAAAGATCCTGACTTTGTCCATGTTCTTTAGAGACAAGGAATCTGGGTACAAAATTAAGTAAGTATAAGGAAAATAATTTCTGCCTCTGAGCACTTTCAGTGTGGGAACATAGTCTCCAAAATGACCCCTATTCAAGGTAGAACAAAACACAACTATGTTTTTTCATGAAAATAATTTAGAAGTGTTTCAGCTCTTTTAAGGATTTGTTCCTGCACAGTTTGTTCATTTGTTTAATAGCTCATCTGAAGAAAATTATACAACATCCACTTGTTTATACCGTGTGTCAGGAAGATTGGATGTTGTGTGTCATACCACATAATTGTGGTAAATAATCATCTGTTTCTGGGTAAGATTTGCCTCATTAACTCTAGTTAGGAGCTGCTGTGCTGGAATACATGTCAAGCTACAGGATGTGGGTTGAAATCTATCAGAGCTGACGCACTGCAAGCAACATTTAAGAAGAGGAAGAGTTGAATATTTGTTCTATTGATTCTCAATTCGTGAGGCTTTAAATTTAGTCTATGAGTGCAAACAGCTAATTGCTCAGGCTGGTAATCAAAATGACAATCACGTCACTTGGTATTGTGACTCTCCTACATGTTACCTGGTGCCTCAGAAAACGGTCGATTCTCCATCGTACGGGCAGTGCTCTGTCGAAGAAATGCGAACAATCCCCTCATTGTTCCCCATGACACAAAGGCGATATGTGCAAAACAATATCATTTGATTTCCCCATGGTCCCAGCTCTTAGGCATGCCAGACTCATTCTCCAAGGTTCCTGAGGATGAACAGTCTTGCGTTTCCTCCAACCAAGAGCCCATCCTCAATTTTAAAACTTTGAAAGGTCCCTCTAACGTTTTGACACTTTCCAATATTGTAGCTTGGCTGAAACTTTAGAGACCTGGGGGTTTTTCACAATTGGACTGATAAAAAGGGGAGAACCATAATCCTCGAACTCCACCGACTCCTGTGTTAATCTGATAACAATGTCACAATTTTTAAATGAAATAAGATAACCTGAAACCATTCTTAAAGAATGTGATTGGGTGCTTGTCATGTTAGATGCCAACTCGAGGCCCCCACTTTTGGAAAGGAAGCGTGTAGTGGTAAGGAAGGAAAGAGAAGGTCACTGGCGCTGCAAGAAATCTTTTGACAATGTTAACAGAATTCTTCAGATGCGACTGGGTATTACATTACATTACATTACGGCATTTAGCAGACGCTTTTGTCCAAAGCGACTTACAATAAGTACATTTTGTCAAAAGTATTCAAACCGACCATATATCACAGTCTTCATCTGCTAAGCCTTTAATAGAGAATTCAGAAAAAAACATAGACTAGAAGGAAATGCCCTCAAAGGCACCCTGCACCCAACCGTACTGGCTCCATTCAGAAAAAAAAATATATACTGTACCGTATGTTGGATTTTAAGAGAGAAATAGGGTTGTTGGATTTTTATTTCCACATACACTGCTCTTACTTTTCTTTACATCGTAATATGCCCCCACAACGTGTATGATGCCATCAAAAATCGGAGGAGGATTAATGGTTGCAGGTGTGAATTTGAAGGTTACTTTTACAGAACAGAGGTTAAAGTAAATTACATGTACCATGCTGGGTGAGAGCGAGAGGGTTTAATAAAAGAAATGCAAAGCCACACTTGAATTGAGGGGAAAGAAAGTGGATGAAAGGTAATTACAGTTCATTAGAAAAAGTGCTTTTGGAGCAGAACTCTGACAGTCCCTTTAGGTGGAATTAGATTTCAGGGGATCAGCGTGACATGATCTGTAAATGGGTTTTCTAGAGGAACCCCTACCTCTTTCCATACTCTAGCATGATGGGTATTATGCATCCCCTTGTACGTATTGTTCAATTGGTTCTCAAGCCTCCTCAGGTCTCTGCGTCGAACGCTTAGCAGCTTAGCAGCTTTATTTGGCTGTCATTAGGAATTCTTGCCTTGCTAATGATTTGAGCAGAAATTCGACTGTGCAGAGGAAAACTATGCATTCCACATTCTCTCATACCAACAAGCAGCAGCATCAATGCTTCTATATTTCTTTGTACCTCACAGGGCGCAAAATAACCACTTACTGATCAATTCAACCCAAGCATGCACTCTAAGTGTGAAACTGATCTTATCCTTCAGCAGAGCAGCTGCTCCAACAAAGAAGGAAGAGACAACCCTTGAAGAAAGGAGAAGATATCTTATTGTTAGTTATGAGGGGCCGTGTAGGACGTAATTCATTCTGGGCCTCTCACATACATATATTCTACTCTCACATACATATATTCACATTCAGTGACAGCTTTACCTTCCTGTTTATCTGTCAAGACTACTCTCAAAAATGTGTGTATTGCGGACCAACTATAATGAAAAAGTTAAATATTTAAATAAGCCTAACATGTCCTGTAAAATAAATTGCAAGGCCTCTTAGTAATTAGGCAATATCACAGGAGAGGGAGTGTGAGGGAGTGTGATATTCCTCCAGTGTCATATTGCTTTTATACACCAGTTGTATAAACAGAGCTATTTATCAAGTAATGGTAATTTGAGACAACAGATTATGATTTTTGTCTTTTATTTGTCTCCACCAACAAAAGCAGTTCCTTCAGGATTCCACTACCAAGTGTTGCCAAACAACACAATCTGTTTATATTAGAACACCTGTAAAGCGGAGTGATACATATAGTGAAACGTCCCAGTGCTGTTATACTGTATATCAGCACTCATGGTCCTCGACCGGAACTAACTGTTGTATAATCTCAGTTATTTTGTCTAAAAATAATTTCACCTACATATAAGTTCCTGTAGCTGTGCTCCTCTTGTTGGTGCCCTTAGTCCTCCATATTGTCATAAAACACACTCTACTGGTAGTTACCAGTTTGTAACACTGAAGATATGGGAGATTCTTGGATAGCAGTCGCAACATCAACCAGTCTTTTATTTCTCCTCTGTGGAAGCCTTTTCTTGGAAGCTGCTGCATCAGCAAAATATCGCACACTAAAAAAGGAACATCAAACAAATTCAAGTCCATTAAGTCATCCAGCCTGCTGAAAAGGACAAAAATATCAAGTTGATGCAGGGTTTAAATATTGGTAATCACACACTACAGAATCTGTAGGGACAGCATGTTTTCTGAAGTATCTGACAGAACTACAGACACAGAAAGGGTGATAAAAGACACGTGATCAGAAAAACAGACAAGCAAACAAGCTGACAAACTGCTCCTTTGACAAAATGACCTGATTTATTCTTTAGTCTTATTCTTGTGTTGTCTCAAGACTGTTGTTCTCAGTGTAGATCTATGTATGTCTCATCAGTCATGCCTGTTGCTTGTGTTTTATATTCCACCTGCGTACTGTGTAGCACACACACTTAACCAAGGCTTGTCACACACAAAGAATGACTCCAGCCCATAATACCAACCTGTCCACTGTCAACTTCTTCTTTGAATATATTGTCAACGCAGCGTAGGAAATTATCTCTCCTATGGCCCCTTTTTGTGCATGTGAACCAGGGGATCCACCATTTATGGAACAATTTCATCATAACCCGTATCTAAAAAGAGACACCCTCACACAATAGGAGAATTGTGATATGGTTGTATGCAATAAGCTGTTTTTCTCATCCTATTTTCTGATGTTATTTCCCAATTTACCAAATTTGTTCATCCCAATTTCAGGCACACTCTCTGTACCTTCAGGGGCATCTTTGCCTGCTAATTTCCTGAAGTGTTAAGCGAGGTGAGAAACTTGAGTGAAAAACCAACCAGCCTTGTCCTGGTGGCTCAGTGGTCTAAGGCACATACCATGTAACTGCAACGTGCTGGGTTAGAATCCGGCCCAGTACCTTTGTCACATGTCATCCCCGTCTCTCTACCCCAGTCTTTCCTGTTTCTCTCCGCTTTCCTTTCGCTCTCCTCTCTCTTTCATGCCGGTCCCTCCTCCATGTGAGCGAGTTGTTCCTCTGATCTCCTGCCTGCGGTACGAGGCCCCAGGCACACTTGGCCATGTTTGTCCCGTGGGTCGCCTGTCCCATGTCTCAAATTCTCAACAGGCCATCCTGCCTCTTATCCTCCTTCAACCGCTGCTGTTCAACAATGTTCATTTGAAGGAAGTTCATCCATTATGTAATTCTGTGCTCAATTATTTATTCACCGCTGAGCTTCTATTAATTAACTCCTATGCGGGGAACTCATCCGTTTCCAGCATGTTTAACGCTGGTGATCCATGTGTTTGCAAAAACGTGTCATGCTACATGTCATACAATTCTCCGCGGACCGGATATGAGACTAACGATTCACCCCAAGTGTTGAATCATGTTCTGTCGTTTTGAAGTTTTGACGTTTCTCTCCGAAGGGTGGGAAGTGTTTGTGTGTGTGTGTGTGTATATTGTAGATGGGTGGGGGTGGCTGAAATTAATGTTAACCTTTGTATAATAATCATTAACCTTTTGTATTTTAATTACTATGTGTATTTGAAAAGCCTCATCAGCCATTTCCAGTGAAAGTCCCACACAATTAAACTGGCCACCCAGTTATAGTAGCTGTTGCTCGGCCAACTCAGCGGGCCATGGGTTTAAGCGTTCGACTCACTAAGCCAATATATTGTTTACAGGGCTTGACCTTAGCTTTCTATTTAGATTGCTGTGTGCTCATAATTTCTTGTGTCAGAGCGACTTGAGCCAAGGGATGTGTTTGAGTGTTGGATTCCCTCCAAGAAGTGTCCCCTTATTGATTTTAGTCTTTTATTGCACCATCAGTAGCCATTAGGGTTTTTTTTTGTTTTTATTATACTTCTTCATTAAATGGCTTCATGTTATTTTATAGATTATACTGCGGACAACCAGAAATAGTTCAGCGATGTTGAAAGGACTGGGACATAAAGACTAGAGGGCTTGACTGTAAAGTTTAGATGAGACTGTCTGTTTGATGTCTCAGATTCAAGTAGTGAGATGACTACCAAGAGATAACGTTAAAGCTGTTGCAAAGTTTCAGCTTCAACTCAGTTTCACTGAATCTCTAGACAACACCAATGTCTTTCAGGTTTTTTTAATTTCATTGGCATATTTATGAGTTAGCAGGTTATTTCGTTAATAAATGTATGGGCAAAATGTGAACGCCGTGACCGGCTTGGGTGTTGAGGACACTGATTAAACACTGATTGGGAAATAATGTAGGCCTTCCTATTCAAGTGGTGAATCTTCATTTGAGTGGGTGTGCTGTAAGCAGGTCATGCTGAAAGCATAAAGAATGGGAGATTAACCTTGCAGAATTATCACAAGGCTATTTTATAACAGAAGAAACAGAAGCACTGCTTGGGTCTCAATATTAATAGGTAGGTCAAGTTGAACGTCATTCACAAAAGGGCTTGAGGAAACAGAACTGGAGCATAAAGGTGTATGAGGCAAGCTACTTCAAATAAAAGAAAAATATTGAAAGCCTTTATTTTACATGGTGAAAATACTTTCAAAAGACCAAAGTATTTCAACCAAGGTTGTTGTCACGGTCATTATTTAATTGCCCATGTAAGATAAACACTTTAAATATTTGTATGAACAAAAGAGTGTCTGTGATATTGTTGGAAACTTGTTTTTTAGTCGTGCTAACAGCTCTATATTATATAAATTACCCTTTTCCCCAGAAAATCAGACAAATGCCCACACATGGGCCAAACTGGAAAGTGTCTGTGGGGAAAGAGAGCGCTCAGGATTGTGAGCATGGCATTCTGATGGCGTCCATGCATGATGTTTTTTTATGTTTTTTAAGACAAGACAGTAGATATTTGTCATCACTAAGTTTGTGATGTGGTCAAACATCCCTGGGATTGGAAGTCTTGCGGCTGAGGAAAGTAAGGCTTGTAGTGCTCTCCCAGCCAATGCAGGCAGGCTGGCAGCCCTGGTGTTTATGTATGGAGGAGAGCAAGGTCAGACGAGGACCTCAGAATGTAGCTTGTGGCTCTGGAAAGTTGATAATGGAAAAGTTGGGATTGCAGCCTTTGGGGTGAAGGGGTCAGGTGAACAGTACAGTGCCCGCGCCAGAGTGAAAGCTACATTGTCACAGGAGATCAGGCCCTTTTCTATCCAGAATACCACAGCCTGGGCCTGTCACTGGGGTTATACAGCGCAGGCACGGGGTGCTTTAGACTGCATACCCAGGGAGCAATGCAGGTCAACACTTTATGCTTCCAGCTCCACACTTTTAGGGGACAATCCAAAGGACCTTGAAGTGCTAGAAGCGAACACCACTGTTTGCTTCCATGGCCCCGGGAAAGAGAGGCGTCAGAATGACACACAGAACCAGTTTGATGTGAAGCAGTCCCTGCTGCAATATTGATATCCACAGCCATGTGTTTTGAACTGCCCATTGTGGTGAACATAACTATCAAATTGTCCTATTGTGAGGCAGTCCCGGCGTTGGGGGCGGGCCAGACCGGGCTGTGCCCGCCCAATTGACCTGATA
>OMLI01087665.1:0-16315 GCA_900302605.1 Rondeletia loricata
TCTCCCTCCCTCTTTCCCTCTCTCCCTCCCTGCTTCCACAGCTGCACAGATCACAGACACACACACACACACACACACACACACACACACACACACACACACACACTAACACATTGCTCTGCAGTTCATCTCCCCAGAGGTCTCCTGCCACTCCAAGCCAAACAGTGCTAATGTGCTGATGTGTTTGCCCCTGTTGTTTCTCTCTCGCTCTCCTTCCCTCATATCACTTTTCTCATAGCTCATTCCCTGTTCCCTCCCCCTCTATCTTCAAAATACACACACATGCACACAGACACATACACACACACACACACACACACACACACAAACACAAACACACTAATCTGTAATGCCAAAGCAGAACTCATGGTCTGATATTCTCTATAATTAAAAGTAGGCTCAAACAATTGAGATAATGAACATAATGAAAATGTAATGAAGTTCCTTTTACCAGCTACTGGAACCTGAGTGCAAAGTGCAATCTCAATTGTCAGTGATTTAATTGGAATTAAATTTAGAGTGTTTACGTATGGAGGCTTCAAGTACGTAAGCAGATTGCTACATACTCAACCATTTGGTGCGTTTGTCTTCAAAGCATATTAAATATAATATAGTGATTGTTACCGCTCTTCCTGTGGGATTTCACATTTTAATGAAATGTCAATCACACAAGTGGAGTTGTTTTCAGGTGAAAGTACACACATCCATTATGGGCACGGAAACAAAGCGCCTGAACACCACACCGCTCGGCTGTTCGGCAGAAAGGAAACATCTTTTTCTGAGTGGAGGGTCAAACTAGAGCGACACAGAGAGTCAGCTGAAGTTGCAGGGAAAGCGACAGCAAAAGGTCGTTTGTGGCTAGATTTCACAGTTTAAACATTCATACAGTATCCTCTACGGTCTTGAATAGCAATAAATGTGTGCTAAAATTAGTTTGGTCATCAACTGTCATTTTATTTCTTAGTTGCAAACTTTGTGAGGCTTTTAATATTTTTATGTACCTAACCTTTATCCAATTAAGAACAAATTCTGGTTTACAATATAATTTTGATGTTAGACTACATGTTTCTGTTTCAAAAGTAAAGATCTTGGATAGCAGTAAATACGTGCTTAATTATTATGTCAGCTGCCACTGCTGCTGAAAAACGTCCTGGGGGAAACACTGCAGTCATACTTCATTTAATGTTATTTCTATGCTCTATACTACACATAGACATGTAGTCTATGTATAGCCTTATGGTATGCGTCCATCTACACAGTTATATATAGAACATCCAATGTAACCGTCAGCTTGCTTCTTCCAGTGTTATCTCTTCATCATATCCCTTTTGCAGGCTGTTATTTTTTCTATTCATCTGTCGACTATTATTCCTACTTTGCTACAGTAATGTGGCTGTGGCAACATGGTGTCATAAGAAATAGCAGACACCCATGTTCTTGTCTTGGTTGTGTTTGGGTTCTTGGTTTTCACGAATTCATATTTAATACTACTGCCACAGCTGCTCTGCGTGACACCATCACTTACAACTGCTATTTCTTACTCTCTTCTTGAAAATCGAGTGGGTCTGTCCAGTAGGTGCAAGTGCTGAAAGTCAGGGAGCTGTCCAGTGCTGAAAGTGGAAACTTGAACACGGGCAGCTACACCACTTAGCTTTCGGAGGTCATTGAGTGAGATTGAGCAGAGACGGGGCGCAACGGGATTCGTGGAGCGGCAGAGAGACACAGAGAGCAACTGGCCAGGAAAGAGGGAGAGCAGGAGGTGAAGGTAGAAACAGAGAGCGATGTGAGGGATGAATGGAGGACAAAATGGGGAATGGAGCGAAGAGAGTATCATTCTCAGTTACACTGTTTCACATGGTGGAGGCCCTCTTTAAAAGGCCAATTACTCTGTAATAGTCCTAGACTGACTAGGTGATTTCTCACTGTGCTGAGTGGAATGGCAGAGCAGGAGTGGAGTCAGTCCAGTGGAGAGACCCAATCATCATTGCACTGGAGTGAAGGGAGTCATGTGTGCATGTGTGTGTGTGCGCATGTGTGTATTTGTCACTATTCCACTGCATTCATTATTGAATGTGACCTTCAAGCACTACAAGCATCCTTCAATAGTATTGAAATGTGTTGTATGTGTGTGCCTGTGTCCCTGTGTATGAAGTAACCCTCACTAGGGATGCATTATGGGTCCTTCTCTGGTAGGGTTAGATACAGCTAGGCTAGGTTTAATTCACTTTCAATTCCACTAACTCAGGAAGTGGATTTTTTCCAAATGTGAAAATTGAAAATCTTTTGCTATAAAAAGATTACATTATATACAGTCTATAAAGAAATGGTCTATCATTGGTGAGTAAATTGCAGTTTTGGTTTATATTTTAAATTCATTGAATTGAATTGAATGTGAATTGAATTAATTAATAATGTTTGTAATTTTGGGGGATCTAGGAATGTAAGCTTGTTCTACCGTTGCACTCGAGTCACTCTGGATAAAAGCATATATTATGCCTGTAATATAAATGTAAAAGGCTGTGAGAGGGTTTTTAGGTGCCATCGCACATGTCAATGCGGCTTCGGAATCAATACAGCCAATCAGGTAAGGGGGAGGGGCTTCAATGACAATCAATAGGAAATTCTCCCCCGAGTCTGACAAGCCATCACTCATGGCAGTGTGAGTTCGGGATCAATAGATATAGATGATGAAAATCTGTACAAAAATTGAAAACGTACTGACGGATCGACAGACTATACTATAGCTAAAAAGTATTGGAAATGTTATGGATTACGCTGAAGTTTGTATCTCAATAGACCAACATCAGTAGACGTGAAGAAGGGAAACGATGCAGAACACACCGACAGCATGTGCTGCTTTTATTTTCTTAATTGCTTGATCGTGAAATATCAAAAATGATCATCTGCTTTGATTGTTGCTTGAAAATATAGAGCATGCTTAAAGCCCAAGGCCCTCCCAGACTGACTTTAATGGTTCCCCCTCTGTGGTTCCCTTTTAAAGCCAACTTACCACAAGCTAATGGCTGCGTATGAATGTTTAAACACATATGGATGGGATAAAAGATGTTTAGATCCTTGAGTGAAGTGCTGCAGAAAGGGCCAGATGACCCCGCGGCTGCATTAGGACCGTGTGTGTTTGTGTGTTTGTACTCAGAAGAGGAGTGTAGAGAGACTGAGGTATGATGGAGGTGGCAGGAGGAAGAACTTGCTTGACGGTGTCGTTTGTTTCCATGCCTAGCAGCCTGCCAAGATCATGCTTTAAGATGATACAGATGCATTGCATGTGGAGAGATACAGGAGGCTGATCTCTAGTGCAAGACCAAGAGAGGCTAGGGCTGCCAAAACTGGAATCCCCTCTAAGCATACAGTAATTATTAGGGAAGGCCGGCCTCTTTGTGTGTGTGTGTGTGTGTGTGTGTGTGTGTGTGAGTGTGCTCACACGTGTGCTTGCATCTCTGTTTACCTTTCTGTGTATACACGTTTATTATCGCTTATCGGTATGTCATCTAATGGGTCTGTAAGAATGATATTGCCTTTCGCACTCTGTAACCTATGTGCAACTGTTTATCACATTTTTGCCTTATTCTACTCTCGTACACTGTGTATGCCTGAGCGTCCATTTTGCATCACTCTGAGTTTGGTGATTGATCGTGCATTAGCAGTAGTGGACAATACCGTGTTTGTGTCCTTGTGCATATATGCTGCAGTTTATTTGTGTGTGTGTGTGTGTGAATGTGTGGTTGGTGTGTGCTTGTATGGTGAGTGCACGCGTGTGTGATAATGATGTTTGTATGTGTTTGTGTGTGTGTGTGTGGACGCGCATGCAAGCGCACTGGAGAGGCTTGTTGCAGCCTATCACTCTCCTCCCTAAAGCCTTCAGTGACAAGTGAAGGCCCCTGCCACTGTTTGTGCTGCACAGGCATGAGAAGAGAGAGCCGAGGGAGGTTGCAGACAGACAACACTGAGGATAAGAAACAGTACAAGTCCCTTAAAAAAAGTAAAATTTGCAATGTAGAATTTACTTGCATTTGCCCTCCCCACTGTTTCGCATCACCTGAAAGTACACAACGTATTACTCTGAATGTACAATCCAACTTATAGTCCTTAGATAATGAGATTTGAAAACATAACTTATAACAGAGTTATTTGGTTCTTCATCCGAGGGATTCTTTTGGGCTGAGCACTCTGAAGATCTTATTTCTCTAGGCCTGAAATCCAATGGATCTTTGATTTGTGAGCAAGTCTTGTGCACAGTGGTGCTATCCAAAATGTTCAATCCATGATGTGAGGAACCTAATATGAGGATGATGGAACTATAGATTATAGATGTAAGGCTATCTGAGCAAGCCGCTTCAATGTTTTCTCACCCTCTTTCATTCTTTCAAAGCAATACTTCTCTTTGGTAGAGTATGCATTCGCCTCAGGAGCGTTATAATATTGGCTTTCCCAGGTTTTCAATGTGATGTTAAATGGGTTGTGTTTTTCTACCAGTAGACAACATTTTTTATTTTAACACATGAGCAAGTGGAGAGTAGAGAGACAGGGTGTTGTTTTTAGATATTACCTTACTCTAATACCTCAAATTTTTGCTGCTATAGAACTTTCACTAGCTATTGAAGTCTTGGTTGCAAACATTTTGTCTAACTCATTTGTTGTTCATAAATACTGATCTTTATTTCCTGAATATTGACAACATTGACAGTAAGAATAATCAAATGTATCAAATATTAAACGATTTTGTAATTTTTTATAGTGACTTTCCATCAAAAATATAGTATTAGTCGGGACTGGTAATGTTAATGGACACCTGCTATCCTTTGGGATGTTTTGTCGTTGGATGCACACAGCAGACAAGCAGACAGTTAGTTCCCAGAGTAAATGTGTCCAGATGTGATGGAAACAGTTCACATCTCTAAGCATCTTTTGTTGCTGTTGTAAAGTGACATTTGGTGCAGTGATAGCAAAATTGTCAAAACAGATCAGAGCAGTGGACCAACTAGATTTCACACGTCAAATCAAGCTGTTTTGATGCGTCAGTTACATATCCTCATCGCTAAGCCTGGGGGCACTGAAGTGGAAAAATGCATTGCACCTATTCCTCTGTTTGTGGCGCCTTCCAGCAACTCAATAATATTCCAATTACTCACAGTAAATGCAAAACGAATGATGTCGATCGGAGCGGTGAGACAGGGCAGCCCTGACTGGGGCTTTAAATTGAATCTTTCCAAATCCACCATTATTTTTCGACTGAGCTTTGTAAACAAACACTAGTTGCATATTGTCTAATCCAGGATTAGATTCACCTGTAATTGGGCCTGTGTGGACTGAGTTAACTGTGAAATTGGTCGTCAACGAGGTGATGCCACCTGATCTGTAAGGGCCAATCATCTGGGGAACACAGTGACGAGTCTCTAGCAAGACGGGAAGACAAACGGCAATGAGCAACCTAAACACAAGAACCGAAAAGGCAGATATGCTGATTGCTTTGGCTGTTTTGTTATATACACAATAGATGCAGAACACATGATGTGCAGGGCCATAATCATCTCTGTCCACTCTAAATCCCTCATTGGCTTCCATTAGCCATCGGCTCATTGACAGTGGACTTTGGACTTCGTATGAGGAAGTTGCGACCACATTAGCTGCATTCATTGGTGTATTGGGGGGCAATCTCATAATGATGTTGAGTGGCAGGCAGCCATTATGGTTCTGGTGTGGTAATGGTAATAGTCCTGCTATTGCAGCAGGTGCTTACGGGGGTTATGAGCCCATTCAGGCCTCATCATTACAGGGCAGTTAGGGATAGAGAGGGGATTCGCTTAAATCTGAATGTGAGGCAATTTAACACATGGCATGCTTCATGTGTTGTTATCTTATTGGCTGTAGTAGCTTACTTCTCCTAATTCTATGGGTGCTATTGATCTGCACTATTACTAATACTAAGCTGCTCACTAATGTTTCTCATTTTTGTGACTGATGGAATTTATTTTAAAAAATCAGTTTTGACAAATCTGTATTTTCTCTCAGCAATAATAAGAACTAGAAAGAAAAAGAAAAAAAACCTTTCCATCTTTCCCATTCTTCTCTTGTCACCCTCCCCTAAAAATTAATAATAAATAATAATAATATCAGGGTTATTACTATTCTACACCATCATTATTTACCTTGATATTCTGTCTTAACTCCGTCATTTTAAAATCACGTTGTTCTTCATATAAGGCCTATTGTCCCTTATTTTTGTATTCATATACCAAATCTCATGACTGTATTCCCATGATTATATATACATTGCATAATACATAACTATACAATAAATTTAGCCTATCATTATCTAAATGCCCAGATAAGTACCCGCTTTCTTTTCAGTAATCCAGTAATTCTATTAATATGTATTTATATTATAGATTTGGTGATGTCTTGATGTTTTCCCATCTACAGTCGGAAATTGAGCTTTGATTCAGAATTTAATGAGTAATTCTTTCCATAATAAATATCTCTGCGATTTCATCTTTCCGATTTCAAATTTGTGGTGGCTCATGTTTAAGCCACTTTTTTATTGCCGTTGATCTCATTTTTCTGGACAAATATTTACTTGATTATGATGTTAGCATATTGGGTATTTTTCCAAGAATGATATTCTCTGAGCATTGCAGAAGCTGACATTTAATATGTGGTTAAAAATGTTTTTGACTTCATCCAAGAACCCCTTTATAATAGGACACATGTATAATATATGAATATACTTGGCCTTTTCTTCTCCACAGTCCCTGGTTGTAATATTTCTATCATATTTTGCTTGTATAACAATCTTATTTGAACTTTCCACGTAAGCTCTCTCCAAAACCATGAATAAGTTGTTATAAAGGTGTTTTGTGATATGTCATTCCAATCTATGTGTTATTTCAGTCTGTAATTCATTTCCCCATTGAGATACAGCCTTAATTTCTATCCAAACCTTTGTCTGCCCAAATCTTGAACGTGTCGTCCAAAGTATTTGGTTTAAAGTCTATGTCAGCTGTTATTTCTTTTAAATACCTAGAGTCGTTTTTAATTTGATTGTTTCTGCATACATAAGCCCACGTCTCCATAGTATTTCGAATACATATATTTTCTATTGTTTTGTAGGTGTTGCTAGGCTTAGGGGGAAAGAGGGTTGTAGTCACTGATTTTTCGATTTGAGTAATCTCCATATTTCTCTATTTCACCATTGCCATTTTTTTCATCCACATTATTTGTGTTGCCAGGTAATAATTAAAAACATTTGGAACTCCCAAACCCCCCCATCTCTCTGGGCTGGCTGAGCATTTTTAATTTCACTCTGGGCTTTCTTCCATTCCATATAAAATTGTTTAGTATTTTGTCCCATTGTTTAAAGGTTTTATTTGAGGTATATGGACTTGGAGATAGATTCCATCTTTTTAAATCCTTGATATCGTTTTCCATTATCCCATAATTATTTTGATATAAATCTGATATATTCTGTGTGATTGTAACTCCCAGGTATTTGATCTTACTTTGATCCCATTTAAACTTAAATTTAGTTTTGATACTAAAATTGACTTTCTCACCCAGTGTCATTGCCTCACACTTTTCTACATTAAGTTTGTACCCAGAGACATTACTATATTCTTCTCCTGCCTCCATCACACTAGAGATTGAGCAATACATATCTGTAAGGTAAAGTATTACATTGTGACTGATGGAATTAAAACCTCTATTTCGATGTGTTTTGTTCTTGTGAACATTTTCACAAGCCCATTCCTGAGGGGTTTAAATCACCTCGCCAAAGGAATGTGTATCCAAAATCTCCTCATTCTTTTTAGTCCTCCACCAAAAGACCAAAATGTTTTTGCCACTGCAACATGCTACAATACTAGCTTGACATTTTACATCACTTGTAGCCACTCGGCTCTGCCAGTTTATATCAATTGTAGCTAACAGTATTAATTCCCAGTTCGCACGGTTGGAAATACAGTGCACATCTGATTAGATTTGTTCTCATCACCACCACAAGCACCCTAACCACATCCTCAGGGTCATTTCTATTTGTGATTGTATTGAAACCCACCAAAGTTTATGGAGGTGTTTGGAGCCTATTATGGATGCTTTGCTCCTGTCGGATTACTGTTATGATGTCTGTATGCTCTGCTTTGGTTGGCCTGCAGCCGGGGAGTGGCCCTACTAATCATATCACTTACGCCTCATTTCCATTCTGAAGTAATCCAGGCCATCTTAATGGGAGAGCACACATGGCAATTTATCCTCCCTCACCTCCAGGGACAGTATACACATCATCTTTGAGCTTTGCCATCCTTGATTTCCTGCTATCGCTGCAGTTAGAATCCAAAGATGAATTGCCGCTGTCGTTCTGGCCGGGTTCTGGGTGGTGTGGATCTCTGAGGCTCTGCAGCTTAGTGCTAAAGTCTTTGATCTGATTAACACGGAGATGTGGGAAATGATCAATGCAGTTTTTTGTGATGCAGCCATAGTTTTCCGGATGTCTTGATCATGACTTGTTAGTATTTTAATATTGCCTTTTGGCATAGCAAAGGTTATTGACTCCCTGTCACCGTTAATTTGTCCCTTATTTCTCAATATGAAAGAGTATAGGCAAGTTTTAAATGAAATATTGTTTTGCCTTCATAAAACCAAAGGGCAAAGTAAAACTGAGCTTTGGTTTGTTTTCTTCAATAAGGAACAATGAGTATTAGATATATCTTACAGTTCTGGACAGTGTGTGTGTGTGTGTTTGTGTGTGTGTGTGTGTGTGTGTGTGTGTGTGATTTCATTTTTACAATACTAAGTTATACTTACAATACTCCTAAGACTTAAGGAGCTAGTTTGTCTCATTGACTTCAAAGCTGTTGGTAGAAATGTGGAGGATTAATCTATCACTGCTTTGAGAAGGAGGTTTTGTTTTTAGTGCTTTGCTATTTGGCATGATGGAGTTGATGGAACCACTCCACTCTACAGTTACATACTACACCTGCAGCTACACATTACACTGGAGCTACAGCTAAGAATGTAATCCGTTAGGAATACAGACAGACAGACAGACAGACAGACAGACAGACAGACAGACAGACAGACAGACAGACAGACATAGATAAACAAAAATAGACAAGATTCTGATTAGTAATGCTATCACGCGAATACCATAGATGGTACACATCTGTGGAGGGAAACTCCTGGGTTGCCAGATCTATAGCAGTTGTCACAGATGTGACTAATGTGGAATAAAGAGCCAGGCAGCCCTCCCTCCGCCCCTGCCAGTTCAGCCATAACATTGCTTGAAGCCACTGAGGTCCCATGTCACCTTCATTAATTAGTCATATTAGCAACAGCCGTGCCTGAGTATTCTATTGAGAAGAGAGCACTCACTATGCAATGCTCCCTTGTGTTTGCCACTGCACAATGTGCCATCATTCTTTCATCCTCTACGATGCAGAAATGAAATAGATGCATCAGATATGTGAAAGATGCAGGGAACTGAGAGTAAAATAACTTTGCATAAAACTATGATTTGGTGCTGAGCGTTTGTCCTTATACTTGTGATGGCTTGACCTTTAGAAGGTGATCCATAATGGTCTTCTCAGAGAGAGACTGAAAGTGATCCGAGTCTGGCACGCCATTTCTGCAGGCAATGTCTTAATCGCCCATGGCCTTTACTCCTGAGAGGTTGTCAGCACCTTGTATTTTCCCACTTGACCGTATGTTGTATATCTGCGCTAAAAACATGTGAATCCCCCTTCAAAATTGAGCTAGAGGCTCGTAAAGGCTCAGGAAACTCAAACATGTTGTGTCCTGCATTTAAAAGGATATTTATGGGAGCAAATATGAGACATAACAATAAACATTTTAACAGCCACTGAATACTTAATATTGAAATTTTAACACCACTGAATTCATAGCATTGAAATATTTTACTCTGAAAACAATGTATCTGAATTTATTGGTTCAGAATTCGGATTGTGCCTTTATTATGTAGCTTGGATGGAACCAAACTGCTGATGCATGAGGCAAAACATAATTTTTCATTTCCATTTTCATTGCATTTTCCATTTTCATTGCTTGACATTGCAGAAATTCGTTTTGGACCCAACAACTAGATCCCATTCATTTTAGGTTTTTATTTAACACTGGCTCACTGGTTTGACCAACAAAATCTATAATTGGTATTATATTCATGGTTTTACTTTCAACGATAGTGCAGGTGGTTCAACTTACTGTCAGGCTCACCTTACACTACTCTTCACTATATGTGGAACTACATTACAACCTGCAGCAGTTTTTCATCATGCAGTAGTCAAAGTAAAGCAAGTGTTATGGTTAGAGTCATTCTTAGAGTAGTTCAATTTTTTATGCAAACTTTCTTTCAAAATCTCTGACGACCTCGACAATTACTGCAAATAACTGGACACTCCAGTAGCCCTACTATATAAAAATAACTGGAATTACCCTTTAACTGAGAACTAGTATCCGGCTGGTCAGGTTTTGTCAGGGCGGGATTGAAGCCTTGTTAGAAGATATATTTGTTTAATTACCTGACCAACATCTTGGGCACATTTCTCAGGGGAAAGAGTAATTCACAACTAACCCCCTGCCCCCGCTGATGCCCCAGAGGCTTCAGCACTTGACCCCTACTCAGGGTGGGGGGACAGTAGAGCTGATCCTGGAGTGCTTCTCTGTGTACACGATGTTTGAGGGAGACGCTGTTGAGCACTCACCCTCGCTAAAACAAATGAGCTCTAGGGAGGACAGAGAGAGGGTGGGAAGAAATGAGAGACAGAGACAGGGAGAGAGACACAGAGAGAGCGAGATGATGGGATGGGATGGGGCCACCAGCATAAAGACTTAATGTGTGAGTGACATAAAAGTTCCATGGAGGGAGGTCATTTCATTCCCTCGTGAAACCTAGATTGAAAGGAACTGTGATCTTCTGATCTTCCTTAATCTCTGCACAACAGATGCCTGACCTTCATTCAAAATGGCCGCCACACACCCACAACAGTGTTACAGCAGTGATTGAAAAGGGTACTAGATTACATTGCTATGCAGTGCACTAATAAGGAAGGGATGACTCTGAAATGAAATGTTGAAATGAGCTCAGATGCAGTAATGAATGAGTTTTCTATTTTAAAAGTTTTTAAAAAATGCTTTATTGACTAAAGGCTAGCAAATATTCAGTTTGTCTTAAAGGTTAAATGTGTAATATTTCTGCTTTACTGAAGCATAATATGACTATCTTGACTAGTTAGCTATCTTGACTAGTTAGCCTTCTAGCTAACCAATAGCAACAGTAAGTGGCTTGTAAATAACAGTTACGCCATTACTGAATATGTTAGCTAACATCGCTAGAAACATGTTTTCTAATTCATTATTTTGTTATTGTGCTCAACGTGAGCCTTTGTTATGGCAATATATCTCTATACACCATTTTACGATCCCAATGTTATAGCAACAATGATAGCTTCTTTTGTAACAGGAGTGGACACAAAACAGACACAAAATGGCGACGACTCCTTACCTTCGACATCTTCTAGAAATCCACAGACAACACGAATCGTGGTAATGTCAGTATCCTAATCACGGCAAGGGTCCATCAAATAAAATAATGCACTAACTCACAGCGGGCATGTGCTTGAGGAAGGCGGATGACATCGCTGAAGGATCGAGGTCAGCACTGAACCAGAAATTACACATAGACCCTTTAAACCTAGAAATCAATCAATCTCTGATCTAATTTCATTTAAAACCCTTTTTCAAAGCTGCTCCAGTGATAATGACTGGGAGTCAGACTTTAAGGATTCATGTTAATTTAGCATAACACTGAAACAAGCTTTATTTCATAATAGTGTTAACAATTCGGCTCTAGAAGATGTGCCTATATTCCCGGTAAATCACGCTAAGGACTGTGAACATGTGCACAAAAATGTTCTCGTTCATTATTAGCAGGGCAGCTCCGGATAGATTCTCATAATGACATCCGAGGTTAGTCTTGGCTCTCCTATTCTTTAGAGAGGCATGTTGATGGTCCAATCTACATGTAACTTTCCAAGGTCATAGGAATTCTGTTTTAGGGTGGAGTTTCTCTTTATGTTTTTTCCATCATGCATTGAACACAGATTCCTCCATCGGGGGTTGTTTGGCACTCTGGATGCACTATATAGAGGTCAGAGTCAGTACTTTGAAGACATCTAAGGAATTTCAGACGTCGACTCTGTTGAGCTCAGTGTGACCTTGAATGAGAGCTTAGACTGTTGAATTCACGGTGGGTGACTCAGAGAATAATCTGCCCACTTTGCTTGCAGTCATCTGCATGATCCAGAATTAATTATTCATAAGGTCTCTTGCAACACTAAAAGGGCAGCACATCTCCCTCTGCTTTTGTCACACTCAAAATAAGGGATAAAGGCTAACACACATTGTGCATTCTATACACATAAATATACTGTGGTGCATTGGTAGTACTACAATGAATGACAGTGTCATTAAATCAGTGCATTCCTATCATTCTTGCACAAATAAGAGGGAGAAAAATATGCCTATTTATATATTTTGACCCCACTCATGGAAGTTAGCTTTGTAGTCTGTCATGCTTTGTTTGCTTATACAATTAGACCCAACTCTGT
Organism: Rondeletia loricata; assembly: GCA_900302605.1. Taxonomy (NCBI): domain Eukaryota; kingdom Metazoa; phylum Chordata; class Actinopteri; order Beryciformes; family Rondeletiidae; genus Rondeletia; species Rondeletia loricata. The sequence goes on from OMLI01087665.1 coordinate 12,633, forward strand.
GTGTGTGTGTGTGTGTGTGTGTGTGTGTGTGTGTGTGTGTGTGCTGTACCCCCTCTCCTATAGTGCCTATACATTCTGAGTTACTGTTCCAAATGATGAAGTCTCAATGAGGATTTACAATGAAAAGGCACTCTTGTGGGAACCCCTTTACTTTCTGATAACTTCTGGTTACATGTATTTCCATTTTATTTGTCCGATTTACTCACAAGAGTCACTTGATAAAATCTAATAAAATGTGCATTTATTGGGAGAGCAAGAGGAGAGCTGTAGTGTTGAAAAACAAGGGCATTATACCATGTTATGAACGTCCTGTAATGCAAACCGCTTGCAGAGCGATATTGGAAATAAAGTAGTGAGCTGTTAACATTGCCCAAAACAGATATTGCATAATGTATGTGCGATACTTGAAAGACAATACAAGCCAATGAAATACTGAAGCAATAGTTTGCAAAACAAATATGCTTTTGTAGCTCATTTCATAAAGAGAGAACAATGCTCAAGCAGTAGTGTTAGAAAAAAATTTTAAGGGACTTTCTCACTTTCTGGCATTCACGAGCTGCCTTCACTTTCTACAAGAGCATGATGGATATTTGTCGGGCAAATTTGCCACACTAGGCGGCACAGCCAGTGGGGTGCACATTCATCTGTGATGGGGAGAGCAGAAAAAGCTGAAATTGTTTAAACCTTTATGGCAAAATCTGCTGCTTCATTTCACAACCAATAAATCTGAGAGGTGGATGACCGCCAGACAAGTAAAAAGCTGCAAGAAAAAGCAATAGCAATTTAATGTTGTCTTCATAGGTTTTGCTCATAGTAAAGAAACAGATTTAGCAATAGTCGATATGTAAATGTCTATGCCTTTGTTTGTGCCTCTATAATGACTTGGCTCCAGTTCCTCAAGTGCTTCTCCCTACAAACAATACCTTTGTGTTTGAACTTTTGTTATTGCTACACTAGAGTGAAACTGAGCTCTTGGGTGAACCACTTAGCAAATATCTGCTGCTCCATATGGAAGCTGTTTTATTCTCTTTTTATTTTTCAAGTTTAATTACCATATGCTGGCTAGACTAATCGTAGAAGTATAGAGATATAATACTATGTATCTCGATAAGATAATGACCCTCTCAGCCTCAAACCTTAGGGCAGTGGGGTTTTCTTAGTCAGATTTTTGGTCTGGGCCCCCATTGAGGGCCCAATGATCTTTGGGCCCCTGCACCTGTGTCCGATAGGTTGTTTGGTTTCTTTCTGGCCAGTAAAAATAACTCTTGCCTCAGTGTTTTTTTTCTTGAGATATTGGAGACATACTTTGTTTTCAAAACCTTCTGAGAAATCAGATGCAGTGCTTTCTATCTCGCATCATAATTTACTACATAGGACTTAATATGATTTTCAAACAAATGCTTTTAAGGCTCACTGACTTCCACTAGTTTTACTATCAAATGCTAACAACTTCAATTCTAATATCTCAAAAGCCAAAACACTGACGTGCTTTTTACATGGACCAAAGGGAAGCAGAGTTCATGATTAATTAGAACGGCTTTATAAAAACCTGAACTATCCCTTTAAGTAAAGTTTTAAATGTACCAATGCTGCAGTCTCTCAGGGATTACTGTTACCGTTTGTACAGTGTATAGTAAAAGGCTGCCTGAGGTAAGATTAACTTGCAGTGTTATGTAATCCAGAAGTTAGAAGATGTTCCTGCTGCTCTGTATGTTGTCCCTTTGTTAGAAACCGCAATGAAATGTCCTCATAGGCTTGTTTCTCTCTCTCTCTCTCTCTCTCTCTCTCTCTCTCTCTCTCTCTCTCTCTCTCTCTCTCTCTCTCTCTCTTTCTCTTTGTTTGAAATTAACATCAGCTAATAGTCAAAGAGTGATTGAGTACATGTGTACCAGATGTATTTTTCATAACCTCTTGATTATTAATTTGTGTTTATTTCAGTATGTGGCCACAAAAGTCACACTGTTCAATACGGGCAGTTAACGCAGGAGAAATCCAGAGATTTCTGTTTGAAATGTTGGTGGGATTTTGCTTGGGAGCCATTTTTACAGAGCTTTACAGAGCACACTGAGGAGAGCCACGCCCTATAACTGGCATACCAGTCTATAATATATATGTCCTTCTTCAGAAGGCCAGAGTTTACTAGCTGGCAGAACTTCAATGTAAAGTATGCGGAGATAAACAAATAGCACCACTGCATTTTCTTGGGTAAGACAACATTAGGGTTGGGCGATTGGACGAATACATCAGGGATCGGCAATAGGCTGAATTCATCGCAGGTGGAAAATTTCACCAAGACCAAAGTCATGTTGACCACACCGTCTCACCGCGACATCTGCTGGCCATTGCGATGAATGAGGAGCATATTACTTTGGGAGCGAGCATCAAATCGTGAGTAAAGTTATCCTTACAACTTAAGGTGACGTTAAAGACATATAATATCAGCATGGCCCATCTAAAACGTTGGTATTTAACTCAGTTAGCAAGTAAGTAAGTCTGTTAAGTAAGTCCGTTAGCAACCTCAATGTGTTTCCTTCATGCCATTGCAAACCATGACTGCACACTACACTGCCTTCCTCTCTGTATTTACCAGTATACTTTGTTGGTCTACAAGTAAGCTGTGACTTTTCAATCGCAATGCAAACTAATTTAATTGAGTTTATTTGCCCTTGTGTATTACACAGAAATTATAGATTAAGTGTGTGCGTTATTTATTTAGGTGTTCAGGTAAGTCAGTGACTACAATCTTGACTAACACATTGTGGAAAACACTAACACTGAAACATGCAGGGTCAAAAATAACACCAATGTTTATATTACATTTGGTACGTGTTCATTTTGTTCTTGACTGGGAGGACCAAAGTTATTATTTAAAATGTAAAAACGCAATTCCACGTGCATTTAAAAGCTACGTCTCAATTGAAATCATCGCACCTACACTATATGTGATGACATGATGGGAGGATGTGTACTATCGCCCAACCCTAACCCACATACACATACATCTGCAGTGTACAGAGTGCAAATGCACTCTCATCATCACATTTAATACAAGATCTCTCCAGTCAGTTTAACGTGCAGACTTACCCGCACAAAAAACTTCACTTGTGCATATTTGATCAGCATCCTTACTCAGGTACACATGTACTCCAGCATGTTCTGAAGTGGAGGGGCAATTACCAGCAGAGAGAAATGCCCCTTGAGCATGTCTCTTCATAGATTTCATCTCAACACTGAAAGAACCCCCAACCCCCCATACACACACACACACACACACACACACACACACACCACATGATCTATAATTTAGCGTCAGAGAGAGGGATGCAGGAGTGAGAACACACGGATGAGAAGCATCTTAGAGGTAAAGTTATAGCCTGGCCTGATCAAAGAGTTGGCAGGTTCGATATGTAATAATCAAAGTAGAGCTTGAGATCTCTGCCTGAACCCGACGGGACCCGACGGGACCGGGTCGGTCTTTATTTCTCACATATTTCACTGGCTCACGTCGGGTTAGGGCTGTATTTATTAATTACAAATTTTTTTGTTTTTTTTGTAGCGCATTCACTATAAGCAACTTGTGTCGTATCTCAATCAGATCCGTTGCAGGCAGCAGCCCCCCGCCCCCTTTCCCCCTCGCATCGGACCTGCCTGACCAATAAGACATCAAATAACCTGTCAGATGC
>OMLI01087666.1:0-12690 GCA_900302605.1 Rondeletia loricata
AGTTATCCTGAAAGTTATCCGGCTAACTCAGTTAGCCACGTACGAGGAACGGAGCCCTGGCCTCTGCAAGTTCAACACACAACACAACACATGCAAACACCTCACATAACTTCAGCCATTGAAGATTCTTTGAATGGTAACTGCTAAATAGTTGTTTTAGTACATCTGGAATGTTTGGTCATAAATCCGTTGCATCTCCCGATAAGCCTCAACTGCACCGCCACAGTTTGATGTAAATATTTGCTTTTAGTTACATTTGTTTTGTTTGGTAGTTGTGTAGAATCCACCCAGAGTCACTGACTCTACTGGACTGTGTGTAGATGTAGATACTAACGATGCTCTCTGTTGACAGCAAGCACATGAATGCCTTTATCGAGGACATCCTCAGCAGGATCCAGGACCTGCTTGAACTCGCTCCTCCAGTAAGTACCAACATTCTGGACCTTAATGCAATTATTCAGTACTTGTAACGTGCATATCTGAAATCTGCTCAGACTTCACAGATCATTTTCATGTCAGGGACCCTCAAATAGAACCACATTAGGGCCGCAGACCCCATTTGATCAGATTTAGTCCCATGTGCGAAGATTTTACTGTTGCTTTAGTATTGAATGGTAGAACTGTCTACACTGCATGTGGAGAGATAATAGTGTTGAGAGTGAAACCTAGGATTCCAATAGTCATTTTTATGTAAAGTAAATTAAATCATAGTGAAATTAAACTTTTCCTCATTTTGTTGGGGACCCAACGTTGATCTCATTCGTCCAAATCCTTCTCCAATCTCCAGGAAAATGGTTTCCCAGCACCGTTGACCAGTGATGACCAGCTGTTCATGTTTGAGACAGCAGGAGTGCTGATAGTGAATGGGGAGAGTCCTGCAGAGAGGAAACAAGCCCTGATGAGGAGCCTGCTGACTCCTTTGATGGACGCCTTTCGCCTCTTGCTAGCCAAACTGTCCCAGGAGACGGAGGAGGAGAGGCAGGCCGCCCTCGCCGACTGCCTGAGCCACGCTGTGGGCTTTGCAAGGTAATGTGGCTGGTCCAGTCTTGGCTTTTCATGTTGTTTTATTGGAAGTTGCATTGTTTGGTCACCATCACTCCCAGAGAGGTACACAGTAGGGCTGAATGATCAATTCACTGCAGTTTCAAGAAGTATGGAGGCCCCACTTGACCAAACTACTGTCAATAAGAATGGTGGGTGCCATTAAATGGCGCCAAGTAAACTCAAGACAGATGTTTGGACGCATTTCAGATTTAAAAACAAAAAGTATGTTTTGACGTTCGGTATTAAAACTGTGGTAACATGATGAATTTAGCCCATACCTGTCATGTTTTCCAAAAGCCTGTGGTTAAATCTGAAAACTAGTGTGTATTTAAGTTCATGTCCGTTTTTCTGTCATGTGTGTGTGTGTGTGTAAATTATTTAAGTTTACTACAGCACACAGAAATCTGCATTCTTACATTTAATTTGTCCAATAAAGGGGACTGGAAATATTAAAATCAGTTTAGCCTCAATTTGTCCCCTAATCCATAAAAATAATGATAAAGTTATATTGCATAGTTTGCGGTGCAAATTTCAGTCATAGTTAGTTATTTCACACATCTTTTGATGCTCTTGGACACATCATCAGTGATGTAACCTAGGGTCATTGGGTGTTTCGGGTCTTTCAACAATCATACACCCTCACCCAGGCGACCCAGCCGGGGTTGATCAGGCGCCAACTTGTGTCCAAGTAGCCTATGTAGTCCACGGATCGCCCCTGATCCACAGCCATCTCGAGGCCCTCTCTGCGGCCTCTGTGGTGTTTTTGATGGCTTTTCTGCTGTGCAGCCCTGTGATTCCAAGGAGCTTGAGGGCCCTATAGAGGGACTGGCCTATGAAGCCTCTGCAACCCACCTCAATTGGCAGACATTGTGCCCGCCACCCTTGCCTCCGGCACTGTTTATATATATATATATACATATATACTGCATATAATATCGATACAGTGTGAACTATCAAATTGTAGTATCATATCGAATTGTGATGTCCCTGACAACACCCAGCGTATAGAACACATAGCTGCAGGAGAATCACTGACAGGTATCCTCAATGTCTCTTCTTGAAGCATAAGAAATAAAGTACAACATCTCAACACACCTTTTGCTCTCCTCCTGTTTCCAGTCGGACCAGCAAGGCCTTCAGCAACAAGCAGACGGTGAAGCAGTGTGGTTGCACAGAGGTGTACAGAGACTGTCTCCAGGCCTTCCTGCCTGCGCTAAGTTGCCCAGTACAGAGGGGGGCGCTACGGAGCTCTGTTCGCTCCTTCTTGCACCGTATGATCATCTGCCTGGAGGAGGAGGTGCTGCCCTTCATCCCTGCAGCCTCAGAACACATGCTGAAGGACTGTGAGGCCAAAGACCTGCAGGAGTTCATCCCCCTCATCAGCCAGATCACTGCCAAGTTCAAGGTAACTCATGGCCTTTTGTAAAGCAGAGAAATACTCCACGAGTTAGACGAACATCAATAATTTGGCAAGCAACATGAACATTCTCTGTTCAACAAGACAAGTACAATTTCTAAATGAAAATGTCTTCGTTTGCATTATGGTATGACCCTTGGTAAAGAACAAAAAATAAGTTCATATTGTGCTGTCAAATATAGTGACCATTCAGCAAAAAACCCTGACAAGCCCAGATTCCAATCAGAATTGGCGTCAGAATTATGTAGTGTGACCCAGGCTTTAGACACATAGCACATGGAGATAAGGTATAATTTATCCTATTTATTTATTGTTATTTTGACGTCAAAAAAGTTGCATATTGCAGCTTTAAAGAATGAAGTATTTAGATGGCAAGGGTTAGATGACAAATTTAGACGAGCTACATAGCATCATGTTGCTACGCAAACACAGTAATAAGACTAAGTGATAAAAGACCAAAGTCAGATAACTAACAGCTTTTTGATGTTGCTTTGGCAGCAGCAGGTTTCTCCGTTCCTACAGCAAGTCTTCATGCCTCTGGTGCTGGCTATCTTCGAGGTGCTGGCCCGGCCAGCAGAGGACAACGACCAGGCCGCCGCCTTGGAGAAACAGATGCTGAGGAGGAGTTACTTCTGCTTCATCCAAACCATCGCCAGCAGCGGCATGAACGAGGTGATGGCAAACCAGGGTAAGCTCTACTGATGCAAGATGCTACATTTAGCTTGTGAATAGTTACTATTAGGGATGGGCCATAAAAACAGAATTTTCAAATATTCGTTCAAGTGTCGGTTTTTGTACGTTGGCTGTACATTTTTGTTTTGTTTTTTTACATAATGAGATGTTATTAAAATAATTTCAACAGGGTGGACTAACTTTGTAGAGCTCAGAGGGCAGAGCAAGAGCTATGGCATAGACCAGCCACTCAACCACTCTGGTTGAGTGGAATGCAGCATGGCTCCGTCCTGCTATTTCTACTAGACAGGAAGAAGCACCTAGCCAAACTGGCATGTCAACATTAATGCAAACTCCTCTGAAGTGTGACAGAAGCCAAAATCTTTTTGTCCATAATGTGCTTACAATTTCGGTATGCACTGAATGTTCAGATGTTTGTTCAGACCACACACTGAATAGTTGACCATGAGAAGATGGACTTGTTTCTATCCCACTAAAGCTAAGTGAAATTTATTGGATCCTGCCATAAATATAATTTTTGCTCTCCTTTCCCAGGGGCGGAGAACATTGAGCGGGTGGTGTTCACCATCATCCAGGGAGCGGTGGACTTTCCTGACCCCATTGCTCAGAAAACTTGTTTCATCATCCTCTCCAAACTGGTGGAACTGTGGGGTAAGGGAACGTGGGCAGCACGATACAAACTATATTTAGTTTATTGTGTATCAGGAGGGAATGAGTACAGGCCACACTTAAAGGCAGACTACTTAACACAGTAAATACTACAGCTTTGATTGCTTGATTTGATCAACCCTCCAGGAGGTAAAGATGGAATGGTGGGGTTTCCTGACTTTATCTACAAACACATCGTTCCTGCATGCTTCCTGGCTCCTCTCAAACCAACCTTTGACCTCACAGATGCTCAGACAATTCTGGTAAGTTTCTATACCAGCGTACAACATACTGTATGACTTGCCAGTTCTTACACAGGATTCAGCACAACCCTTCTGGTTTTCAGACGCTGTCGGAGTGTGCTCTCACGTTGAAAATAATTCATCTCAAAAGGGTACGTCTTACTTGATGACTTAAAAATCTGATATATGGACACATTTCTTAATACCTGAGTTTGTTGTTATTTTTATAGTTTTATAACCTTCCTCACTTGCAGGGGCCAGAGTTTATTCAGTTCTTGCAGCAGGAGTACCTCCCCTCACTTCAAGTGTCTCCGGAAATCACGCAGGTAAGACGGTCGCTGTGCAGTCAACTTCGTCCTTGGCTTGAAAGTATTCTGCTGGAAAACTAATTTTGATAACTTTAAAACCAGGGTATCTGCGGGAAAAAGTCTTAAATGATCTAAGTCTTAATTTAATCGTACATTTTTAATGCCTTAAAAGCAGAGCATGTGAGCGGAGTTGAGCGGTGAGAATCCCGCTCCACGCTCACGTGGCTGTTCTTCGCTCCGCTCTCCCGCTCAGAGACTCCCTGCCGCTCCACTCAAAAGCACTCATCGCTCACCCAGATTTCCCCCTGCTCCGCTCACATCGCTCACTGCTCCAAAAAAAGAGAAAAAGCTGCGTTGTATTTTGTGTCCTGTGTGTTTGTGATAAGGAGCGCTAGACAAAGATCAAACTTTCATCTGAGCGCAAGCGAAAACCGGTATACGCACACAAACATAGACAGACAGACAGAGCAAATGCTTTCACGCACGCTATCCCAGCAATGCATACTTTCTCATCCTGCTGCGTCTAAAGGAGTTTTCACAATTTGTATAAGATGAGGCAGAGAGAGAGACAGACTGACAGAGAGAGAGAGATTGGATGTATTCTCCACCTCACTTCACTTCTTCCTGGCACCCAGAGGCTTCTCCAAAGCTTTTAGTAAAAAAACAAGTGGCTGTGTGATGGATCAAACAGCATGCTTCAAACTCGTGGTGTGAGCGGTACCGGAGTGAAATTGGAGCGGGAGATATGACCGACCCTCCGACTTTTTGGAAACCCGCTCCACGCTCCACGCTCCATTCAAAATCCTCCCACTCCGCTCGCCACTCGGTTCCACTCACATGCTCTGCTTAAAAGCATTAAAATGTCTTAAATGCAGTAATTAGATATCTTAATTTTCTTCATGTTATGCAGGTTTATTTTTAATTAAGTTTGATTTTAACGTAACTATAAAATTACATAGAGGTATTGACCGATTCAGTGATATACGAAATAAGACAAATGCCATGAATTGTGTAGTTTCACCAAAAGATGTGAATGGGACTAGAATTAGTGTTGGTTTTATTTTATGTTGCATTACTGCTCTTCCAGTTGGTCACATTAAGTTTTACCCATAGCTGAAATGTGTTGCGATCTTGGTTGCTCCTGTAAGTCCAATTCCAGGTAGCATTAAAAAGGTTTGGCTTTCTGAAAACTGTACATGTTTGATTTTGCTTGATTCAACAGGAGCTGTGTCAAGTGCTTCAGCAGCCAGATGTCAAAGTCCTGAAAAGCTACATTAAGGTATGAGCTGATTATTGACGATGGACCTCGAGTATGAGACTCGCTGGTTATCCATGCCTCTTCAGTTAAGACTTTTCTTTGGCTATTTCCTGACACGGTTCTCCTTCTTCAATCTGTCTGTACAGGCATTCTTTCAGCGAGCCAAGCTGTAGGAAAGAAATACCAACTGGAATTTCATTGGGATTGAAAGGACACTTGAAAGAGGAAGTGGTTGTCCGTGCCACTTACAACAAAAATGGGACTTAGCATAGGAGCTGCTTTTGCACTTAAAAAGTAATTGCATAACAAAGCCAAGTCTGTCTAAGTTGGGGAAATGGACAGAAAGAGATCAGCACCGGAGAGGACGGCGGCCAAATCCCTCCGGTGGCCAAGGCCTGAGAGACGTGCTCTCCATATGGGCTTGGTGTTTGACTGATGTGACCGCTCAACAAGACTGGGACAAGTCTGAAATAAAAGGAGGCTTGTGGAAAGGCTTTCTAGAGTAAACACAGATCCATGAAGGACTTTGTCGCTGCATATCCCAAAATGTTTGGTAATGATCTAAAATGACATGGCCTCTTGTTAGGATTTGTGAATCATAGCTTTATTAGTCAAACCATTACAATTAGATATTTCAAAACATATTAGATTTTCATATGAGTGCGTGAACATTGTTTGCTGCCACATGAATGGATTTTTTTTTTTAAATAAGGGCTGAACTATCATTTTTATTGAATATGTGGCATTGACATTTTTGGATGCTTGCGAATTGTTTTAGTTTTAAGTTAATTACATGGGAATCTTAAGTGCTTATGGCCCTGGCTCATTGTGGGTTTGCCTTCCCGGGTGTATTGCATACCTCTATGGTCTTTCCCATAGACTGTCTGCATGTCATTAGAATGGCACCTACAATTTCCCTCTCAATTCTCTTGACTTGCAAGCAAATATGACTGGTATTGTTTCAGCCACTATAATATTTTGTTACCTGATTTGGTGTAGATACTCATTTTTGAGCTACATCACTCCTATATGGTGGTTTAGTGCTAAAGTGAAGAGATGAGTTAGTTAGTTGTTTCATATTTAGTATTCCATGAACTGGAAAACTTTTTGTTTTGTTACTATGACTGATTGTTTGCGTTGGTGCAGGCTAACAGCTGTTTTCTTTCAGATGGAAATGAACAAATGGAGGAACAAAATGTAAATAAGAGAATAAGATGTTAAATGTAAATAAAGTTCCTAGGTTTCGCTTTTTAAAATCTTCATTCCCATCTGAAAACGAGTGCAAGTAGTTGGTTAATAGGAACATTCATGTACAGCTCATGTAAACATTGTCCGTGTATAGAAGTAAACTAGCTAGATGCGTTTTATATTGAAGCATTTGTGACAATTCAGGAGATTGAAAATTTGATTATGCAATGCTAATTAAGAGCAATACTGTGAAGTACCTGTCCAACAGCAGCCCTGTAAAGAATTGTCGACGCTATCTATTCTGAAGTTAAATCAACCGGTGCTCTGAGACTTAATTGCCATCTGCTTTTTGTAAGCACTTGCTTTACTCTTCAGATGTGTAATGTTTCCCTTATTGGTGTGCAGATGTGAACAAGGCAAATCCAATTTAACGTTTTTCAACTGTGTACAGGTTGTTTTGTCAGGCCTTTGCTCTTAAAAACCTACAGATATTGTGACCCCACTTTATGCTGTGTTGCTGTACATGTCAAGTTAAAAGAAAAGTTTAACCCCCCTCGGATCCTCTTCCACTGTTAGATCTTATCAATCTGCGATGTCCAATGCATTCCACAAGTTATTTTGTGATGAAGTGTTATAATTTGGTTTTTTTGGTGTACCCATTTTGCCTCAACCTGCCTCGTCTTCTACTTCAGTTAGTGATTTCCTACATTTCACAGAATGCCTTTCAACAACCCCCAGGGAAGGGACGTGATCTATCTTTCAATCAAAGGTGGGCGTGAGGACATATAAATATAGCTATCTAGCCAACTAGTTCATGAACGTTGAGTCTATGATCGTGGCCACACCACTTGCTCAAAACATGTCTTGTGGCTGCATTGCATTCTGGTCTACTGAGACTATTGTGGCTGGAGAAATTGCTATATCTGCCTCTTCTACAATGGATTTCTCTATCACTGTTGAACACTGGGACAAAATGGCCGCTCTAGAAAGAAGCCCTTACTTTGATTCAGAGGGGCTGACACCAAAACCTGACGTTTACCAGTTTTAGATCGCTGAAACATGTTCTGCTACCAAACTCCATTGTAGCTGCTGGAAGTATCTGGACGTGATGTCATGTTTACGTTTGGCCAGTTATCTGCAGGAATAAGAAAAATACACCAAACAACAAAATGGACCCAGGAATGCAAGTTACATCACCAATAGCTGTTTTCACTGTTACGTGTTTTAGGATTGATTTTTCCTTTTCAAGTCTAGTCTTGCCACATGTAACGAACAGCTACTGCTCTGTATGCAGATCACCCTGCTGATTTGTTACAACACTAAGCCATGTGCACAAAATATAGAATCACAACTGTCACATTCAGGATCTGCACTTCAGTGCTATGGAGAACAGACAATGAACTGACTGTAGAAATAAGACTAATATAGCAGACCGTCGGTGATTAGTTGAACACCCAAGCCCTGTCACTTAGTGCTTTGCAACAACTTGAATAACAAATATCCCCATTTCCATGCATCTGAAGTTGTCTTATGTGATTGTGTTTTCCCATTGTACCAATGCCGTAGTAGTATTCAGACAGATAGCCTATGCCACTGAACATTGTTTTTTCCTCAGTTAACCCACTACAGGAGAATCAACATGTCTTCAGAGATGTGGCAAATAAAACCCCTCTGAATCTCAGACTTATTGTGGTAAGCAAAGTCTGACAGATCCTCAGCTTCAGTACTGTCAACCCCTTGCAAAAACCTTGTTTCATTAGCTGTTACTATCCAGTGAATATTCAGCTTGTAAAGTCTGGTTCTCCTTGGTAGACCAAGGGGGAAACGGGTTTGCGCACATCTAAGAAATATTTATGCCAAATTAATTCATTTGTTCATTGATTATGAAATGTCGAGATCTTGATCATTTTTTGATATTGCGATGAACCTTCAGTTAGAACATCTGTTAGTACCAATAAAGTGTTTACTAATCAAGAGCCTTGTCACTCATTACAAATAAGTTATGTTCTTTTAAGTTTTTGTTAAATTATAAAACTTGAGCGTGAACTGAAAAACTGATTTTGATCAGGATAAGGGCACTTTGCCAACAGCAAAACAATTGAGCGTTACATAAAATTCACTTTTAGGTGATCTCGTTTATTCTGAGACAATCTACACATTCTGTATCACAGCGTCTGGCATGAACATAAAATTAAACCAGGTCAAATTAGATTATCAATCTCTTTTTCCCCGTTCTCTTTGATAACATTCACTCCAAAACAAAAATCATTGTCGAAAAACCTCAGCTTCTGAAGATGCCTGTACGCTCGTCTTGTATATAAATATCATGACCTCCTTGACTTGCTGTGGAATGTCCAGTCACTAGAGTCGTGCCGCCTCAGCCCTTAATCACAGCGATCGGTCGAAGTTTGATGGCCTTCTTGCTGATTCCAACATCGTGGCACGTGTTGACAACGTCTGTCACATTTTTATAAGATTCAGGAGCCTGGAAACAAAAAATGCTTATTAATCATAAAAACAATCTTTATTAATGATTACTATTGCTATCTTGATTACCTATATAACAGATTGACCAGGTAAATCAATTTCAAGCTAGCATCACAAACCAAAATGTCTATACCACTTCAGTACAGTTTTGAAATACGAATTAGTACTTTGACCAAATGCGTTGCGTAAACTGAAATTCCATTTCAGCGTCACCTCTAGAGGGCGTAAACGTGTGGAGTAGAAGAAGAAGGACTGATGGACAGAGCATCAGTCTGGCTCTTGACAGTGGGACTGGAGTCAAACAGTTGTCAAATCGTCCACCACGTCTTGAACTGGATCCCAGTAACTGGTTAAAGGTCCCATATTATTCACTTTTTCACGATTTTATTTTCAAATCTACTATGTCTCAGGATAACAATAATGTTCTTCATGTTTTGCAAATAAATGTAGTTTAGATTAAAGTCCTCACAATACTGGATTCTGATTGGCTGACAGCAGCAGCTCCTCTAATTCAAAGGATAGATTTTTAAAAATGCAATTTAACCACTCAAAATCTAATTTTAACATCTTTATTAAACATCTTTGATCAGATATGCATATGAATAGAGGAAAATTTAATTCCTGTAATATGGGACCTTTAACTAAACCGGTGCGAGGACCCAAATATGGAACTATTTCACTTGCAGAGCCGACAGACGGACACCAAACTGACATCACAACCCCGTGCAACAGTTGCTACAAAGATCCAGATCAATGTGGAAAAATCGCTTGCCACTTGTTTTTTCTTGTTTGCCGTGGCATCGTAGTAGTATTGAACATTTAGATATTAAACTTAGTATTGGTATTGAAGTCAAAATTCTAGTATCGTACACTATTTCAAACTTGAGAAAAATGAAGTACAGGGTTTTGCATATTTTCCCTACCTCCTCCATGACTAGTTTGGGCGAGGCCACTCGTATGGCGATGCCCTGGTCTGCCAGCTTGTCCAGCACATCCTGGAAGTCAAAGTTCCTGCGGGATTTCGCTCGAGACAGAGCGCGACCCTATAGAAACAGGCACATGTCCATGTTGGTAGAAAGTAACGAACAACCATCTGAAGTCTTGTGTGCAATATACTTAAATGTAGGTTACAGATCAACTGCTATATTTACTAAACAAGTTACATGGCAACATTGAGTGCAGAGAGAAAACGAAGAGTTTCTGGATTGATTTCTCTGATTATACAGACCAGCGGCTCTATGTGCCATCAACGCCCGAGAGTCTGCAGCTTTTCATTCCAACCAAACACTGCAGCAGCTGATTTCACTGATCACTTCCTCCTCTCTGGCTGAAGGTGTCTCGTGCCGCCTTCATGTCATCCTGGATTTACTGTAAATATGAGCTACTGACTGGGGATAATACATTATTTTCACACTAATACAATCAATTCTACGTATGAAGCGAGCAATATCTGCTGCAGTTCATTGCATTAGACTATCAAATGGAGGCAAAAATAAAAATGGTAAAAACACTTTGGATGTGTGTTCCAACCAGTTAAACACATGAACGCTTCCAAGTTGTAGCAATGAGATGTCGTCCCATTCTTCTGTTCTTCCGATATGACATGAACACGGCATGTATCAGTGAAATGAGCTGCTGTAGTGTTTGGCTGTAGTGAAAACCTGCAGACTCTTGGGCCTCCATGGACTATGATTGAAACACTGATACAGACACGAGTAAACTGACTCGTACCGCTCCGTGGCAGGTAGTACCGAAGGTCTCCGTCATGCCTTGCTCGGTCCCCGTTAAGACGTAGCTGCAGGTTCCCATCGTTCCTCCAATCAGCACGGGCTGACCTGTGAGCTGATTGGATAAAAGAAATAATCATGAAACTGTTCAACCCTCATCTGCTGAACGGACGTCGTTTTAAACCGTCTCTCACAGGTTGGTACCTGGTAGTCAACGGCGATGAGCGGGTGGTGGGGGGGGAAGGCTCTGGTGGAGCCCTTGCGGTGAACCAGCAGGGTCTTCTGCTTGCCGTCCACCATGTGCTCCTCCACCTTGGCAATGTTGTGGGAAACATCGTAGATAACGTGCATGTCCAGGTCGTCTGGCGTGGTGGTGAACACTTTGGAGAAGGCCTGGAAAATACAGCCAGGACACCATGCAGTCTTCACATTTGATCATTTTCATGTCATAAATGACAAGCATTCAGTGTTTACCCCCAGGATCTTATCCTTGTCAGGGTTGAAAATAATCTGAAACAGCATTTAGAGTCAGACCATCATGGGACACTAAAACCCTCCATTGAAACCCAGGATAATATATATATTTTTTTATATGTACAATATTAAACATAAATGTTACCATTTGATGCATTGTACCAGAGTTAGCCTAAAGCGTAATTTATACTTTTGTGTCGAAACAACGGCGTAGCTACGGCGTAGGTCCTTCCGGTGTCGCCGTAGCCTGCAGAGGCCGCCGCCGTAGCTTACGTGCACCTCTCCAAAAATGTAACTGCGCGTAGGGCGACGCAGACCGTAAGCAGTGATTGGCCTGCTTCGTATTTCCTCCTATCTGTATCCGGTTGATGTCCGCCGATTTCGCCGTTGTAGCAGAATCACCGACGCAGAACTATAAATGCTTGCACTGCCGTAGGCACCTACTGTACTGTTAAAGGACTGATTTCATCCCAAGCTTAACATGCTGGATGGGATTTTATTTTCAGCTGATGATAAACTGTACAATGGCTGAACATCTAGATGTTCAATGTGCTCAGCTCACCATTTGTTTTGATATAAGGTTAGGCTACTTGATTGATTGATTTTATTTTTCCTTAACATGAGAGGTGAAATGCAAAAACACACATAGTATTGATTTGTGAATTGTGATCGTGATCTACTGCATGAGGGTATATTGTTCCAAGCTCATGGACAGGTACCTGTCTGGTGAGGAAGGTCATGGAGGATCTGTTGACCCAGGCGTAGTTGCCAGCGGCTGCCATACCCTTCAGATAGTCCTGACCCTCCTCGGATGTGATGCGAGCACAGGCCAGCTGACGGTCATTCACTATGATCTTGTCCCTTTTCATTGCCTTCTCCATGGCAACAAGGGCGTCTACGTAGAAAAATAAGCATGTGTAAGAAGTAGGGGTGTCACGATTTAGATTCGAAATCGATCAAAATGAGCGTTCGATTTCGAAATCACAAGCAGGTTCGCGTTTTTTGTTGTTTTGTAATTATTTATTACATTTTTTGTAATTTTAAATTCTAATTCTAATTCAAATATTCAATACCTTCAGAGCACAAAATTAACAATTTCCTTAAATTCACAGCTTTCCAGTTCAGGGCAGTCCTTTAAATGAGGTTCAAGTATTTCCCCCTTTCTTCTTTATAAATCAGTCTATAAACAAAAATAGTTCCGTTT
>OMLI01087668.1:0-12947 GCA_900302605.1 Rondeletia loricata
CAGGTTTGTCCTCCTTGTCAGAAAGGCGTGACAAACATTGGTCCCTTTTCATTTTTAAAGCCATTTCCGGAAAGCTCCCTACCTACATCTCTTCCTTGTTGGAATGGAACTCAAGCTCATATGCAACCTGATCAAGTGACATTCTTATGCTTAAAGTGCCAAGGGCCAATACTGAGCTTGGGAGATCAGCCTTTTTCTTTAATGCTCCCTCCAGGTGGAATGACTTGCAGGGAACACTTAGGTACAGTGCTCTGCCCTCATTCGGGCAGTTCAGGGCCCAGCTGTCCAGCATCTCTGGCTCTGTTTGTAGTTATTTTTATTGATTGATGTATTTATTGTTGTATTGTTATTGTGGGTTGTTGTGTTGTATTTATTATTGTATTGTTTGTTGTGGTTGTTGTATTGTATTTTTCTTTTTTTACTCGGTGACGTCGCAAATGAGGGCTTAAATCCCTCAATGTAATTCCGAGCATAAATAAAGGTTATGATGATGATGATGATCCCCACACATGTAGCAATATAGATAACAGAATTTGGGGAACTGGGAAGTAGGCGTACGCCCTAGGTTTGCACAAACCAATATAAAGGAAGGAGACTATTTTTAACCTAGTGCATTTTCAGACATCTGACAGTGAAGTTGAAGGGTCTCAGTTTTCAAAAGGACATATTTGGGTGCTTGTTTAGTGTTTTTGAGTTGAAATACTACCTTTTCTAGCTGAGTGGACAACACTGCTACACATGGTGTTGTGAGGATTTGTGGCTGAGGTGAAGATGACTGCCAGTAATGTTTGTCAGCACAGTCAGAAACACAATTATTGTGGTGCCCATGACCTAGATGCAAAGTTTCTTTCACCTGAGTTACTCTGTGTGGCATGAGTTGGGAGGGCTGAGTTTTGTAATTTGGTTGAAGGTTACAATTCAAATGAGAGTACGGTATGTCACAAGTGAAACAAATCATAGACAAGATTCGCTAGAGGAAGCTGCTGGTGAGGTTTGTATGCATCGCTGTTTGTAAGCGTTCTACTAACATAATCATGAGAACACATTTACACAAGACTATATATCAGCATGGAGTGGCTGAGAGTGAGCTGTTTTTCAAAAGCAGATAGGCTAAAAAAGTGAAAGAGAGGATGCAGTTGTGAGCTTTAACATGATGTCACCTCATGGTAAAGTATAGGCAGTAATGAAAATGGTGGGTAAGGCTTGCGTTATGGTCGGGGAAAGAGTTATTTTGGTTAGGGTGACATAACACAAACCATTGATTGAAAAGCATGTCTACTTCTGCTTGAACACACTGCTGTCACAGTCCAGGCATGATATTTAACCATCTAACCTCCCCAGGCTGGGCTGTTAGAGGGATTACAAATACAGGAGGCATTGCCTTTGACAATTTCCCGCAAATTACTACGACATCATGTTGTGTTGGTAGGGTAGAAGTCAAATTGGCCCCCTAGTACTTATATCTAGGTGGTCTTTCAATAGTTTCCCTACTGAATTCAATAACAGAATTAATTTTCTACAACATAGACCATATATGCAGCTCAGTTCAATTCCTGTTTATATACTAGATTTTGTTTTGCCATTAATCACTGTTAAAGTTTAGGCCGATCTCAAATAATAAACTTAATTCTCTCTCTCTCTCTCTCTCTCCCTCTCCAACATGGAGCATAGCTCGGAGCACAGCATACTTGTTTGTATTGTATGAATAAATGTTCAGTATGATCATGCACCAACTTAGAAATTAAGAAAAACGTAAGGTGCTTTCCCCAAGCTTAAATAATTGCAATTGTAATTTGGCTTTTGTGCAGAAGTTTCCCAATAAAATTTGTCTTGCAACCTGTACATTGGCTCTTGTTCAGTGTGAAAGTGAAATACATTTGATTCAGCAATTTTTCAGCTCATATAGCATACACTGACTAATTATTTAACTAGACAAACGTCTACCTTGTATGCATGTTCTAGTTTTCAATTCATCATTCACCTTGATTAGGCCTATCCACTGAGAGACCAGCTTTCTTCCAATGCAAAAGTACCATACTGTACCCACACTGGGGCTACTACTGGAATACTGAGCAGAGGTGGTCCTCCTTGTTTAGGAGGTCAGCATTATGATGACAGTCCTGCCAACAACCTTTGAAAGTGGGATAGTCACAAATATGTTTGGATGTTTCACCAGCAAGTGTCAAGTGTACCTGCACTAAACTGCAAAAAACAAAAAACAAAGTCTAGTATACTAAACCAAACGAAAGGGGAAAAAAGGGGAAATAGTGCAATTTCTAAAGGAATATTTGACATGATCTAGGGGGCGATGATCAAACCCTTGTCTTG
Source organism: Rondeletia loricata (assembly GCA_900302605.1). Lineage (NCBI taxonomy): Eukaryota > Metazoa > Chordata > Actinopteri > Beryciformes > Rondeletiidae > Rondeletia > Rondeletia loricata. The sequence continues at coordinate 2,329 of OMLI01087668.1, forward strand.
TGAGCAACAGGAATCAAACAGCAGAGGGACAATGGCTGTATTTAAACGTGTTTGTTAACATAATGTCCATGCGTTGAGAGAGGAAGAGCATGAAGCTACAGTATGCCAGCAGGTAATGTCTCTACCAAGGTCAGAGGGCTCATCACATGCCTAGCCTGCGTGAGAGCAACGATTTGTTGAAAAGCTGTCTTATCAGGTCTGCTCTCACAGTCCCATCTCCAGCTGGAACTGTGCTGGTTCTCAGGACTATAAATATTTAAACTAAGAGCAACTGATATAATCAAGCCATATTTTTTCCTGCTGTGCCTGCTTACCTCTTCTGACTAATTGATAACAGAGTCATGAATGGTTTTTTTATGCTTTAAAGTGAGATATTTGATTTGATTTACAAATGCGACCGAATAAAAATGTAGCAGCGGTAGACAAGAATGCATGCTTCTCCAGGATCAGGTCCTAATCCTCATTAACTCACACATTTTCAAATTTTTGATATATATATTGAGTCAACTCAAAGTGTCAGTGTGTGAATGATGCAGCAGTTTAGTTGCGAGAATTGGATCTGACAATTTTTCTTGAACAAACTGAATGAATCTAAATAAGAACGGGCAGTAGCCTGAATCAAATGTTCAAAGACAATTTGTGGCTGGCGATGTCTCCAATGCAGGCTGCTGGTCCCACTAACAGTCCAACCTGCCTAACTGAACACATTGGTCAGTGAGTAAATGAGCTGACAATTCAGTTGCTGAATCAGAGCAGACATCATTTCATTCAGCCTGTACCTACAGAAGTACACATCTGAATCGCTTACACTGAGCAAATCACGTAAACAAATCCCTTATTTCACTTCTTTCAAAGGCTGCGAGTCATTTTGTGGTGCCAGGGTCGTCTGTCAATGTAAACGTCTTTACAGAATTTTTGTACATGAAGACCCACATCTGGCAGCTGCAGGACAGACCTAGGAGGGGTAATAGCCATGGTGTTGTTGGCTATCAAATTCTCATTTTATATAGGTGAATCAAATGAATTGATTCACTACTATCAGACAGCCTGAAAACATTTAGTTAGCCAAGAGAATTGTACTAGCTCTGACCGCCCTGCATGTGGAATGTATAACCTCTGTTTTGCCAAAAGTGGAGGTGATGAGAGTCGTCTGTTGCATTGCATCATTTTAGAAAATAAAAGTTCTGGGGAAATTACTCGAGAATGGCTCATGCCTCTCTGACAACCATAAACAGGGGAAATACCATGTAATTTCCATGACAGGAAGTCACGTGACTGTGACAACTGCCCAGGCTTAGGTCACCAGACAGTAAGAAATGAAAACACTACAAATCTGCTTCATATTTCATGGACAATTTATTCATTTTGTTTCGGCTTTATCGTTACAAAGGATCTCCTTGTAATTTGATCAATTTAGCCATATGTAGATAATTGGAATTCAATCTATCCATCTACCCATATACAAGTGCAACAGTTCACGTTTCCTTTATAATAAAGAATGAATAATGAACCAATATTAAAACAAAATGTTGACTGGGTTGTCAAATAGGAAGCAGGCCACCTGTACTGCCTTACAAAGCCAAAGAGCAATAACCGTATTGCAGATGTAGAGGTGGATTGTGTTTCATTTAAGCTTTTGATATGAAATCTAAACCCTAGTCCTGGGCTTTGACCTTGAAAACACACAAAAGTAGTTACTGCTTTTTCCCTTTGTAGGGCAGTGTAGCAGAAAGCTACTCTGAACTGCACTGCTAGGAAGAGAAGTGATACTTTCACTTCCCAGAACTGTTAAAGGGCTTCCTGGTGGCTCAGCAACTTATAGCCTATACGTTGCATGTCATGTGGTTGTGGTGTCTGGGGTTCGGGTCTGGCCCAGGACCTTTGTCGCATGTCATCCCCTTCTCTCTCTCCCCCCAATCTTCCCTGTCTCTCTTCACTATAGACGATCGAATAAAGACTAAAATAAATAAATAACTGTTTACAGTTTTGGGATATGTGAGATTTGTCCGGTTTGTTATTCAGTGATGTAGTTCCACTGTCCGTGTGAACGCCTGCCTCGCCAGACATAGCACTCATATTTCAAAAGGATTGGTATGTAAAGCAATTCCACTGCCACTGTGCAGTGCAGTTCATCTATAGAGCAATGTAACAACATATCAATAATATACTGCAGTTGTGACTTGTGATATTTCTGTGTGTGGGAGGAGACAAGGAAAACAAAAGGAACACATTTCGAACAGGATTTAGTTTATTTCCTAAGAAACTGAATTATTGAAAGAGTTAAATGCAATGGAGTCTCAATGCACCCAAAACTGTCAGCATTCCAAAAAACGAGTTGAGTAATTCTATACAAATGTAACCTAGACAGAAAGAGGAACTGATTAAAATGTGTACTTTTCATGAACTCTTATGGTAACAGTGTACTTGTACCTGAAAACTGAGGCGGACTACCTAAAAACGACATCCTTGACTTATATTTTCTCTAAGTATTAATATATTAATATACAGTTCTCCACATCATCAAAACCCCCCAACATTTCTCCGTCAGTATAAGTAGCACAATTAATGATTACCTTTTGTACATTCAGTCTGTTGATACCATATAAATGAACTTATTACAACCAAAACAAACAAAATCTAGGTAAAACAGCTGAAACATATTTACTCAGAATCCCACAGTCAACGCTTTCTCCAAGAATATGGCATTATGTTTAACGACAACACTGGATGAACCGAACACACTTCTCTCAATGGAATCAAAATGCAAGGAGGCAGAAACGGCGCTAATTTAACACCGTGACATGTTGAAGAGTATCTGATTGGTGAAGAACATCCATCTAACTTCAAGATACTGCATGAACATAGGTAGTACAGGGGTTATTTAGGGGTTATTTAGGGGTGACTTGTTTCTAGACCAAGATATTCCATACGTTGCCGGAGATACGACAGTGACTGACAGATGCTTAACCTCGCATGTGAAATTAGCAACACACAACGTGGGTAATGGAGTTTGGTGAAGACTGGATGCTTGCTTGCTGACATGTACTAGTCAACTATTGTATGTCACACACTCACAGACACACAGATACAGACACATACATGTGAACGCACATGTTGGAATGGTAACATAACCATCTTGGATAGCGAGGACGAGATAACAAACAAGGTGCTTTAGGCGATACGTGAAGCACAAACTCACACTATGACTGTCCTTGGCTAAACAAATGGATGCATAAGTGCAGTATGGCTACAAGTTGCAGCTCCGGTCAGGAGTTGCAGATTTGGAGGCTGAGAGTTGAAACCTCACTGTCTCCCACACCACCACAGCTCCTTCCCTCATACACAGCACATGCACCACTTCTGTCAAAACAGACTCTTAATCCTACGTCCAATTCCAGGGGTTTAAGATTACACATGACCAAATCAATACAAGCAACAAGGTAAGATCCATAGTGCCCTCTGTTGGACCAGATATCCTGTGCCGTGTTGCTTACCTTGCACTTCAAATACATCTAGATAGGTGCCACAGGGAGAGGTCAGGTGCTGGGATTGGTGCTTTCCTCACATATCAAAAGGCAGAGCACTGATAGGTCAAAGCTGAAACATTATTTGGCTATACACACCTCTGTGTGACAGTACTGCTGTGTGAGGGTGAATCAAATTGGACGTACCTTACAGCTAGTAAAACAGCTTCATGCTATCAACAGTGCACACATTTATGTGCAAATCAGCTTTTAACCAACTTATATGTTTAGTTTTTTAAATGGACGGATGCTTACACACACACACACACACACACACACACACACGCAAAAGTGAGGAATGGGCAATGCAACATTTAGTAAGGAATGCTAAACTGGGAAGAAAGGCACCGCCAAATTAAAATGTATACACACACATTGCCCAGGGTGTATAAAACAACATAAAATAACTGCAATGAAAAGCACATAAAGGAATGGGGATAGAGATGAGAATGACAAAGCAAATGCCATGAATCTATAGACATACACAACCACTCTCACTCCATTCTAGTCCAATAACTACGTTCCAGCCATAGATGATTCACTGATAAAAAAACAAAAAAGAGAACAAAAAGTCTCCACTTGGTTGGTGTAGGTTTTGACAAAGGGCAGAGAGAACTGCACTACCCATGAGCCTCCTCTTCCGTGGAGCTCTCCTGGGCTTTACTGCCGCCTGTGGAACCCGACCAATGAGAGGAGAGCTGGGGTGAGTGAGGGATGACGACATCACACTGACACAACCATACATAGGGCTTTCAGGTGATGTAACGCCCCCTCTGGTGGCCATATTGGAGGTCTTCAGCTCTAATGGCTGAGAACAGCTGATTGCATTTCTAAACTTTCGACTCAACCGTCTCAACAGTATGGAATAGACATGACATGATTAATTTCTGTGCTGTTTTTGACCGGAAACTAATAGTTTAATCTCTGATACATCTGATCGATTTCGTGTTGTTTGTATATAATGTTAGCTTGTAAGTTAGCTAGCTAACCATAGTACCTGGTCAGCTACTATGACTGTCCTGTTGTTAACACAATTGATTTGCACAATAGCTAACACTACGTAGCTAGTAGCGTCTAGTGATTGCTTGTTAACATTAACATTAGTTGCTTTGCTAAATTAGCTGGCTGGCTAGCTAGCTCCCTAACAGAGCCAAAAACAACTGTTTGTTTCGGTTAACAACTTGGAGTGCGTTGGAGCTAAGAATAAAGAAAAAACTGTTAAAGTGAATAGTCTGACAGGTCGATTTTTTTGTCCAAAATTAGGTTACTGTGACACAGGAAACGTGGCTTCAGCCCTAGCTCCTTTAGCCCTAGCTCCTTCAGCCCTAGCTCCTTCAGCCCTAGCTCCTTTAGCAATAGTCTCTACTCCAAAAGCACTCCGAGTTGTACCTTGAGAAGGGTCAGCTCAGTTGACCTGAACTAACAGTTGTTTTTTGGCTTTGTTACCTTGCTACCTAGCCAGCAGACTAATTTAGCAAAGCCACTAAGGTTATTGTTAACATGCGACTACTAGCCATGTAGCATTAGCTGCTGGGCAAATGAGATGCGTTAACAAGACAGTGATGGATAGCTGAGCAGATACTATGGTTAGCTAGCTACGAAGCATACTGTTAAAATGTCTCTCCTTAGCCATTCTCGGGAAGAGCTGTGGACCTCCAATATGGCCGCCAGATGGCACATTACGTCACCTGAGTCCTCTATTCCTTGGACAATATACTCTTATAACAATATACAATATACTTTTGCCCAGTCTGTACAACAGTCATATCAGGTCAGACATGCAGTCTCTGCGAGTGCACAAAATGAAAGAGAGTCTAGATCTGAAAGTGTGACAGTAGAAGCATACATACCCACCAGAGAGAACTGAGGTGTGATCAGGGAAGAGCAGAAATGTGCAATGATAAAGGATGAGGAAACAGAGGCGATGAAGCCTCTCCACAAGCACACACACACATACAGTATCTGTGCACACACACATCCTCATTCTGTACAATAATTGTCTGTTGAAAATAAAGGACACCAAGTGAAGTGGGACAATTGTGTTGGCTTGACGAAGTAAACATTTCAAAAGGGCAGAACGAGTCCTGAGAGGCTGTCATACGGTCAGTTGTCATACTTTTACCTTTAAGAAGGGGCCAAGAGTGGGACATTAATTGTTATTCATTTTGTTTATATATTGATATTGGTATTTCATATATGCAAGTACAAATCAACGTGTATGGTAAACGGTTCTCCTTGGTGCCCTTTTGGCGAGAGAGAGAGGTGTGTGTGTGTGTGTGTGTGTGTGTGTGTACTATATGTAGGTGTCTGTTGTCATGCCACAGACAGGCTGCATTTTATTTACCTCATGCAAAAAAAATACTAACAGTAGTTCTCAATGGTATCAAAGAATGAAAAGTGTACAGGGAACTCTGGACGGGCCAGAGAAGGAGAGAAGACACGGAGGCAAGCAAGGAGGGGAAAAAGAGAGAGAGACAGAGAATGGTCTTAGTTCAGCTGAAGGCGAACAGGTAAAAGTATATCCTAAAAACATAAGTATATGGACAGAAACAGAGATTCAAATCACAATAGAAAAGAAAGCTATCACTTTAACACCAGAAAGGCTTTTGGAAAATCATATTCAAGAGTTCTGGTATGACCTTTCATCAACACAGACATTAGTTTTGGGGACACACGGGACAATAGACCTTGGAGTTCAGAGATTGCTTTGAGAGTGGCTACCTTGTGTAGTGTTTCTGTCATTGAGCAGCTTGGTCTGGCTGTTGGGCAGGATCTTAATCTCAGGCGGATCTGGACTCGGAGCCACACGTGATGCCATGAGAGCATTCAAATACTGTAGACGTGTCACCTACAACACACCGACATAAAAGTTAAAACTCTGTTTCCAATGCATGAGACAGTGAGTGGTGACAGCTCTGTACACACACATGCACACACACTTACCCGTATGAGCTGCAGGTCAGTGAGAGCTCGGACGGTGTAGTCAGGACAGTAGCTGGACGGGGTTGTAACATCTCCTGACTCAAACGGATCCCTGGGAGAGTGATGCTGGGTTGACACTGGAGATTGGTGCACTGTTATTACACACACGCACACGCACGCAAGCACACGCACGCACACAGTCAGTTCGTTGTTTGCAATCCTGCAAATTTCTTCATTTTACAGGCAACTGTGTCAGCTCACGTTTAGGTACTCTATATATAACCTCAGAATCAGAATCAGAAGAATCCGAATGTCTTTATTCGCCAAGTAGTTTTCACGTACAAGGAATTTGCTGTGGTTGATTGGTGCAAACAGATAACATAATAATAATAATAATTTAAAAAACAAGTAGTGCAAAAAACACCAGAAGTAGTGCAAAAAACGTCAGACGCATAGATAAAATAAGTAGACTATAGATATGAATGGATGAATGAATATTTACAATAGGTATATAAACATGGTACGGACAGTGTTATCATTCAAAAGTAATCATTAATTACACAAAATCTGCAATCGACCCAGGCTGTATGCTTCAGTAATTTGTTGCATGACAAATGATCAAACCTGTGCGGTGGAGTGACAGAAAAGAGATAATCTCAAGTGTCTTCCTGCAATTCTACATCTTACCTGAAGATGGCGCTGTGAGCGCAGACACACCATAGTATGTAAACGCCCCATTCTCAAACTTCAGCCCCTCTTTACCGATCTCCACTTCCACGCGCCCCTAAGAACAAACACCCAGCATGCAGTATGTTTCTTTTGCAGGTAAAATGTTGAATAGAGGAAAAATGATCACTTATCGCCTATTTAAATTGTCGTATGTATAGTCAAGATAGACTTTTAAAAACACAAACATACCTGCAGCAGCAGAATAAAATAGTCCACAGGGTGGTTGCGCGTGTAAAGATAGTGGTCAGGACTCAGCCGGTTGGTGGGGTCAAAGTGCACTTCCTGGTTGACACTGGGGTGACGGAGCAGGTGGAATAGGACCTTCTCAGACACGCGTCCCGGGCTGAAGTGCTCCACTTCTACAGGGGCCAGGGGTCAGGAACAGATACACTTACTGTCTAGGGTTACTGTCTAAGGTCAAAGGGCGTAGACAGTGATGTCATACACCGGATCAAATGTCTAGACGTACACAGCCTGGTGACCCTAAGACTTTATACTGCAATCCACCAGCCACTGAATTCTATCAAAGATAATAGACTTCTCTTAGTTTCAGCTAAGTAGTTGTGCTACTGCTGAGATGAGAGCATAATCCCACATGCAACCACACACACACACATTAACAAATACATGTTGAGCCTTAACGCCCTAGCTCAATTGTAATATGTAACAGTGATGTAATCATTACATGCACTGTGTTACACTGTCACTAACTACCTCAGTGTAATGTCACTCACTCTTTCCCTCTTTGTCTCAGACTCATAACAGGCATGCAAGCACAGGTTCACAGAATCACACACACACACACACACACACACACACACACACACCTCTGGACAGGAAGCGGTGTGTAGCCAGCAGAAGCTGTGGCGAGGTGCGGATCTTGGGTTCTCCTTCGGGGAGTTTGAAAATAGAAAACTCCTCATGGACACTACGAGGCTCCAGCGGAATCTCCAGGGGAGCGAGCGGACGCTTTACTTTCATGTCCACTGCGGCCGGAGGAGGAAGGTGAAAAGACATTTAGCAGCTGTGCAAGTTATAATAACCATCACCAACATTTCCACCCACAGCCAATCATTGCCACTTACTGTAGCCATCAGATTCATCCAGGATCTCTGATTTGATGATCTCCTCAATGACGTCCTCTAAGGTGATCAATCCCAGCACCTCGTAGAAGGGATCGCCCTCCCCCTCGTTGTTCACCTTCTGGACGATGGCCAGGTGAGAGTTGCCTGAGAGGGGGAGGAGAGGTCAGAGGTCAAATCACAGAAGGAACTATCTGTTGGGGTGCGTGACGCCCACAGCACCCTGACGTGCACCGAGTCTGAGAGACAATCTTTCAAACGTGAGAAATCTCTCTGAAGTGGTCATGTTCTTCTTCTCTCCTAACATTTCTGGTACAGTAAACGCTGTGCCAGCGAGATCGCAGGAAGTCAGAATGGACGGCGCTTTTTCGGCAACTCTTAACGCTAATGTTAGCTTCAACGTTAGCCGCCTAGCAAATGTTATATTGGTGTTTAACGTAGGCTACAACGTGCTAGCCTCCCACTCACACACACACACAGCAGCTGTGAGCGTGTACTGTACCTTTCTTGAACTCCTCCAGCATGGCGTCCAGTTTGGTGTCATTGAAGACAAAGTGCAGCGGGTGATTGTAGAACTTGGTGATGGTTGTCATGGGGGTGCCGTCGTCTGGGTCGACCAGAGCCAAGTCTTTCACATAAAGGATTTCCACAATGTTAGACCTGGCAAAACACACACATGCTGAATGGACACTGAATGTGATGTAACGTACCAAATCCACCGGTCCACTGACCAACTCCTTGCACTGAATGTGAGGTCAAGTTGTCCTTGTGTGTACCGTGTGTGCCAGTACGTACCTTTGTTACCACATGAGGTGTGATATGTTCCTGCACCAATATTGCCAAGACAAATAACCCCACATTCAGAGGAAAAAGAGATCCGAGGCACTCCGAAATAGGTTTAAACAATAATAAAAGCTTTTATTCTACTTGGCTATTCGTTATGAAACGTTAAAAAAATTGTGCTCACCGTGTTTCGGCCTCATGGCCTTCATCTGGGTAAGGAAGCGGGCTTTTTAACCTACTTTGGAGTGCCTTCAGTCTCCTTTTCCCACATGACTACAAGACCATTTTTCCACAGAGCAACCAAACCTATATCTTTAACATCAGAAGCTAAAGTGTAAAGTGATTCTGATTCACACTGGATCCGCTGTTTACATCGACAGACACTGTGCACCGCTTCATTTCAACTCATGTTTGCCGTCCCGGATGATAAAACACTAAAAAAGGTCATGTAAGTGTGATTCCGCTGTGCCCACCTCTCCTCTTCATAAATGGGCACACGCGTGTAGCCGCACTGCATGATCTCAGACATGGTGGAGAAGTCCAGGATCGCTGTGCTGGGCAGCATGAAGCAGTCCTTCAGAGGAGTCAGTATGTCCTCCACTGTCTTACTGCGCAGAGTCCCGCGGCTGAACTCCTCCTTCACAAACTCACTGCAGAAACAAGCGCGAGATATGGACAGATTAGGAGCGGCGTTGGCTCAAGCTATGTACCTAGAAGTAGAGAGACTTTGTGTGTGTGTGTGTGTGTGTGTGTGTTACCTGTAGGGGTCATTGACGCTGGTGCGGATCATCTCCATGGTCCTCTCCCTCACTCCACAGGTGCTGATGTCCCTTCTCAGCGCCAGGTCCAGGATCAGCCCCAGAGGACAGGACAGGGGGCAGGTCAACACCATGCACACCTGGGCCAGCCAGGTCAGACCCGGCGCTATCTGGAACCCGTAGCCGGAGCACACGATGTGAGGCACCATCTCAGCCAAGACGAAGATGAGGAAGCCACTGGTGAACACTGCAGGGGTGATGGAGCCCATCGCCCGGTACAACAGCACCCCGAGGGCCGAGTGTCCCAGGGCACACAGGAGCAGCAGAGAACACACCTGACAAAGGAGAGATTCAATATTATTTCACACATTTTCAACGGGATTCTTTGCCTGCTGTTTGCCTGCTGTCCTACAGCTTTGTGGACAGAAACTCACCAAGAAGTTCCCTCTCCTCCTGATGGGCTCCAGGCGCTTGGCGGCCCGCTTCTCCTCCTCGGAGCCACAGCTGTGGAGGACGTACAGCTCCAGAGGGTCCAGACACAGCAGGCTCAGGTTCACCGTCTTCAACACCCCGCAGACCAGGATCAGCGCCACTACCAGCACGGCCAGACCCCACGGCGGGATGTAGTCTGCGGGGAGAGCCTTGTCGGTGTCGATCCGCAGTCTGTCCGGTCCCACAGATGCCCATTTCCCTGCACGCCGCACACACAGGTGGTGGTAGCTGCCTCCCACTCCCTGGGCGGAGGAGGAGACGCTCTCCCGAGCCTGCACCGTTATCAGCCCGCTGCTGGCCTCGTCTGGGCTAAACTCCCCCGTCACCTG
>OMLI01087669.1:0-27497 GCA_900302605.1 Rondeletia loricata
ATAGACATAGATGGACACAGGGCAGAGAGAGTGACAGGCAGGGAGTGAAAAGAGAAGTGATAGTGGGAAATGGAGAATAAATCGTATTAACAGATTTATTTAATGTGTTTGGATGCAGATGAAACAACAGGCAAACAGACATGCAAGTCAAGCCAGAGGTTACTACAGAGATCACTGCTCCCAGGTGTGATAAGCAGCTGCAATCTAGTACCCCCTCTCTCTCTCTATCCCTCTCTCTCTCTTTCACACACACACACCATCTAGTCTCCTCTCATTCCTATATTGCCTAAACAAGTCCAACCATTATGCTTTCTAGAACATAATACTTAGCTCCTATGAATTATAGATGCCTATGGATTCCAAGCTTATTTTTAGAGTGTACACGCCCACATCCATACGTATGTGTGTGTGTGTGTGTGTATGTGTGTGTGCGCGCGTGTGTGTGTGTGTGTGTGTGTGTGTGTGTGTGTGTGTGTGTGTGTGTGTGTGTGTGTGTGTGTGTTTGCCGTCACACACAGGCATGAAATTCAACCACAGGGGAAGCGTTCAATCACTATATGAGCTTAGCTTCTCCTTAGTCAAAGCTTTTCTCACCCTTATGGTGCTGTATGGTGGTGGATACACTGCAAAAAAATCCAACTCATCTTGTATTGAGTCTTTAAATCTTATTTTTCTTTACACAGGTGAAATAAATAAAATAATGTATTTATTCTCTAGAAGTGACAGTATCTTGAAATCATGCAGACTCAAGATAATCTCACTTTATTTGAGAAAATTCTTTAAATAATGTATTTGTATTGGACACAAGTGGAATTATCTCACCCCATTGGCAGATTTTTTTCACTTGATTCTAAAAAAAGGATTTTAAAGCTGCACTATAACTTTGCACACTGGCAAATTTCAATACCCAAATATCATGTAACGTGTTGTCAGTAAGCTGCACACAGCGCGCTCCTGTTTACCAACACAGCTGATCCGTTTCTCTGGACGCAGCGCTCGCTCACTGCTGTTTAGGAGACAGTTTGTATTTCGCTCTTAAGTTTCTATTCATCACTTCCCGTGGCTGGAGAAGTGTACATACTGTACCTGACACCAGAATTTAACTCGAGCAAACAGGGCGAATCTACAGGGTCTCAAATAGTGGGAATGGGACACGTTTGCTTTTGTAGCTCCACCTTGTGGTTTAGGCTGATAAAACTGGTTTATTTTTACATAAAAAGCTTGCTTAGTGTATCTTTAAGATTCAATATTCAATGACTTTCACAGTCTTGTTTGGTGAAAGTAAGGACTTAAAATTGGCATATTTAGGGGTAAGACATGACATTGGTCAGAATTAGACATCATAGAGGCCAAATGTTTTACTCATGATCTTGTCAGTCATGATATTCACCATGAAATCATTGATTAAAAAATATATCCATCACAGGGTTTTCCTCAGGATGTGAAGTGAGAGGAGAGGTGAAGCATATTGATGAATTTGGGTGCTAGATATTCTAATAAAAAAAGCAAGTACTTTAAAAGTCATCCAAAAACTTTTAAGGCCTTATTTTACTTTTCCCAAATCTGCAAACTTTCAATGATTTTCAATGATTTTCATTGGCTCTCTAGCTCCATTCAGACTGTAGTTGGCTCCTGAAAACCACAAAAGCAAAGCCGCCCCCTTTTGGAATACAGGCTCGCTTCGCATGCTGTCACCCTACCACAGAGGAACTTGAAGGGAGAGGAGGTGCGATGCTGCTTGAGCCCCCCACTCCTCCCCGACTAAAATGAATGGCTCCGTCCGCTGATGGTGACACTGATGTACTATTAGGGGCAGCATACTGCTTAGCCCAGCGGAATCGGGGCTCCCCGATACATAAATCAAACCCCAGTCTGGTGAAGCAGTTGGTTTGTATTGTTGCACAGTTGGATGCTGTTTGTTATTTTGGAGGATACAGCGCGAAAGTAACTGGCACTGTATGAGTCTTTTTTTGCGTGTGTGTTTGTGTGTGGTGTGTCCATGAGCATATTTGTGTGTATTAAACACATTTATACATGTGAGCAGAATGAGATTCGTACACGAGTGTGTCTGTGTCTCTGTGTGTCCCCAGAAAAGAAACGCCGTGGGCTGGGCGAGCTATAAATAGTCTCCTGGTGACAGCAGGACCTAGAGCCCAATGTGAGGGAGAGGCTCTTCCAGCAATGTCTATGCTCATTATATAAATCTTCATATAAATTGAGATTATAATCCTGATCATAGCTTGTGTGCATCCCGTTTAGCAAATACAGACGACCTGGGATGTCACTGCTTAGGCCTAAGACCAATCAATAAAGTAAGAGTCAATGAAATAAAATATCTTAACTTTGCATGTACTTTAAGCGTGCCAACTCTGTTTTTATTTTTTTGTGGTTGATATTATTTCACCTGAGGCTAACACAGGATGGTTTGCGTTCTCGCCAGTGCGAGGAAACACAAACGCAAAGCCTGTGGATGAAGCTGATTCAGTCACACTCCCTGGAAGGTGTCAGCGCTGTTATCCTCTTGTCTGCCGTTCGATGAATGAGGAACATTTAGACGTGAGGCATTAGCAGGGAGCAGGTTCACATTAACTTCACCTCCCGCTGCGGAGCCGTCAGCGAGTGCCGTTCATAAAAAAATACATATTTTGAATGTTGCACAGAGAGAACATTAGTGCCAATTATGGAAATTTAGAAAGAGTTGCCACAGTTTATATTTTTTAAATGCATTATTTGTATCAGCAATACAGCGTGCTGAATGTGGATGTGTCGATATTGAAGATCAAGGCTGATACTGTATTGAATGGTAATGCAGATTGGAGAATGCATTACTTTAATATGAGTCATGAGGTCTATTGCACTGTGTTTCACTGTACTGTACATCAGTTACAGGACAGAATCGGGGCATGCCTGGATATCTGTAGGAAGTCATTCAGCTCCAGAGGCTTTTCCTCTCAGTGGACCTCTTGACCTTTTCTCCCTCCTTTCTCTGCCAGCCCTTTCCCCGCACACACCGTCTTATCTGGAATAAGATGTCTGAATGTCAAAGAGTGCCAACGGAAAGCCTCGGAGGCCTGAGTCAAACCGTATCTGAAATGCTGCGATGTTACTTTTCGCATTTCATCTGCTTCTACCGTTTGGTTTTCCATGTAATTCCATTTTAGCGAACAGAAAATAATGAATCTGCGAATTTTAAATCAGACGGCCGTGCCTTCCGGATGGATGGGGCTCATAGTTTCGGGACCGTATGATTGATTGCAGTGGGTCAGGTACTAAGTCATGCAAACACAGAATATTAAAGTGGATCACCCATACCCTAACCCCGATTTCATTTCCTGTTGCTTAGGTTCGGACTTCCTGTGCGCCACCCACATCATCCCGGTGAAGAACGAGGAGGGCGTGGTCATGATGTTCATCCTTAACTTCGACTACATCCTGGACGAGGGCAGCAGCGACTCGTTGGACAGACTCAACCACACCTCGCCGTCCAAAGCTCAACAACGTGAGTGAGAACAGAAACAGACCACAAAGGGCCTCAGTGGGAATCAAACCCCTAACCCTGGCAGTGTTAGTGCCATGCAGTACAAGGAGAAGAAAACTCCCTAACATTGCACTTAAAAAGTAGGAGGTTGGATGAGAAGATGAGAAGGGAATAGGAAGGAGGAGGAAAAGGAGGAGGAGGAGGAGTGATAGTAATGGCTGTAGCCAGCCATGACCTTTTATTCATAGCCTTTACCCACAGCCGCATCGCCCTGTGCCTTTACCCATTCCTCTTATTCTATTTTAAGCATCTGAAATGACCCTAACATTAACGTTAGACGTGCTGCCATTTGCTACGACGCTTACATTTCTCCCGGCGCTCGTCTTTGTAGCACAACGCTGAAACCCTGACGTATCTTGTAGCTCTCTCCCGCTTGCATTTACTATCACTCGCTCCCACACAGCATTCACCAGTAATCATGAGTGGAAGCTGCAGGAATTCCCTGCCAGACAGCTCCTTTGGCATGTTGACACCAGCATTTAGCAGACACTGATGCGTTAGCCTGCCATCATCTCAAAGGTCTGGCCCAATTATGGCTCGCAGCCTGCCAGGATGGCCTTGATGAACTACTGGAGCGGCGCTGGAGAGCGCTCCGCTTCCCAGAGCTGTCGGTGTAATAGTGTGTAATGCCATTCCCCAGCGGTGCTCTTGAACATGCTCTCGGTGCCTTCTCTCTCTCTCTCTCTCTGTCTCTCTGTTCTCTGGCTGTGACATATAAAACAGCAGCATGGAGCATCAGAGGTCAGCCTAGATGACTGTAATTGGATGAGGCCCCTCACAGGCTGCAGTGTTGTGGACGGGAGTGTGTTTGAAGGGAGCAAGGGTGCGTGTGTTGAGTAAACTTTGTGTGTGTGTGTGTGTGTGTGTGTGTGTGTGTGTGTGTGTGTGTGTGTGTGTGTGTGTGTGTGTGTGTGTGTGTGTGTTACTGATAAGGGCTCCTTCTTTCACTTTTCTACAGAGCTCACTGCTGTGCCAAAGCACCAGGGCAATCCCCCTAATGGAGCAGGGCTCTGTGAATAGAAGACTATTCACGCCTATCTGAATATCTAATCGGACGTCGTCGCAAATCTGCCTGTCGGGGCCAGATTTGTTTACAAGGTCGAGTCTCGGTCCTGGATCTCTCTCTCTCTCTCCGCCTACACACAGACTCCGTGCCACCGCAGGGATAATACTTGAGCGAGTTGGTGTTTTGAGGCGTTGTTTCAACAGCTCCCTTCCTGTCTCCCTCCCTCAATTAACTCTAGAGAGCATTTCTTGCCATTTTTTCCTCAACTACACCCTCACACACACACACACACACACTAGCAGATGGACAGAGGTCACAACTTCTACCACTGCATAATTTAATAAGGGAACATTCTAGATGCACAAACCGCCACAGATGTAAATTTAACCCAATGAAAACCATGAATTTTACTACCATGCACTGTTGTGTGAGAGAGACAAGAAGGAACGGCTCTGTGCGGTGGAGCGGCTGTATTGAAATGGTGTGTTGCATTAGCTGGGCTCCCTCTGGGGAAGGGGCAGCCATGCATTAGGTGCTGCTTTGTATCGATTGCCTTTGCGGCTCAGCGAATATCCATCCATCCTGCGACCATCTTGAATCTTCCCCTTTCGCTTTGATCTGGCTTACCGGGAACGCTTCCATAGAGCCACAAAAGAGGGGGGGGAAAGCCAAGAGGCATTTTATGCTATTGGCTGTCGGTCTCTGTGGACTGGGGAAGAAATGTCTCTGTCACTGATTTAGACATACACAGGTACACTAGCCTACATGAGGTGATTCATCAATGTTATTGCCACATGCCACCACATTGCAAGGCAGACGTAGTGCAATTTGTTGGCATCCAATAACAGACTCAAGCCACACAGTAGGAACAAAATGAGCAGAATATGCATTCAAATAAAACAAAGGAAATAACGTCTGATGCATTTCATATTTCCATAATATATATAATGTGAGATATACACACTCAAATATCCAAATACCTTGAATGACTAAAATGTCTGTAACAACACTATGGCTCTTTGTAACCGCACACACATTTTCTCACTATATAAATGAGTGCAGGTCTAAGAGGGGACACTGCAGAAATAAGTGCTGTTCTCTAGAGCTGGTGAATAATGGGAGTGCTGGCAGCCCAGGTAAACGCTCCTTAAGGCACAGGAACACTGCATGCAAATAAGTTAGTCAGCACATTAACTGCACCACTGCCCTTTATTTTTCACTCAACATCACCAAAATCACGTTAAAAGAACAAGAGACTGAAACAAAAGGGGGGAAATCCCCACAGGATGGAGGTATATTGTTCTTTTGCTGCTTCTCCCTTGACTTCTGAATCATGCTAACATTACAGAAACACATTTCACTCCTCAACACGGGGATCTGACGGCCCAATTAATATTCAATGCAAATATTACTATCCGGTATCATAGCAACAAGGGCCGCGGCGCATCCGTTGGTTGTGTAAAGCCACTGGCGAGTGTTTGCAGAGAAAGAATGAGAGGGATGGAGAGAGACGGTGAGAGAGAAAGAGAGAGAGCACCAGTCTCACACACACACACACACACACACACCACCCAGTCGCCGTGCAAGGTTCTATCACTTTCAATATCACCATTAAAAATGGCAACGTGCGAGGTTCTCCGCTCACACACCATTTGTGAAAGCGTGACTGAATTATGAGCTAATTAAAAGATGTATAGCATCTACGTTTATCCTCCAGGCATAGTAATTAGAAACACAGCGCTGAGCATGTGAACGGCTCATGAGCTACCATTCATTATTTTGTTAAGGTGTCTCTTTTAGCAGTCAAAGCTGGTGTTTAAATCAAGCTGTCGAAAGCTGGGAATGCTGTAGGGTCGTAAAACAAAAAACAAAAAAAATCTCAATATTGTCTATTGTAACAGTTTCGTCTTGGAGGGAAAGGCGTTTCAGGCAAATCAAGTTTCATGTTTTATTTGATTCAAGCAGCAAATTCTAAGCTTCAGCACCGAAAAAGAAACTACAAAGAAAGTACAAAATGCTGTGTCCAAGTATATCACAATCAATATAGTGATCATGGTTAATGATCTGTAATGTTACAGACTGTCATGAATCAGATGGCGTCAGGTATCCTTGATCAGCGCACTTATCGGCTCCATAGCAACGAGCTCAGATGAAACTCAGAAGGTTGTGCGTGATTCTCCTCCAGAAACGAGAACACCAATCTAACTGTATTTCATCTTCATCAATATGAATGACTTGTTTAATCATACAGTGGTATCGAGCACGGGCAGCTTCAGATCCTGCACTGAATCACCAATTAAATGCAAATTGTCGTTTCCGGCATTGTCAGCATCTGGCTGGAGAGTTAATTTAAACACACTGCGCTGACCCAAGAGGAGAGATGTAGCAGTGTCTAAAATTAGTTTCTCTCTCTCTCCTCCCTGTCAGTGTCACCCGGGTAAATGAGGGAGATAAAGATGCAGTGCCGCTCGTCAAACATCAATTCCTTTTCTGTTTCACCACCCATCATATCCCTCAGTGCAGCCTTAGCTATTTAACTCTTCGCCAAAAATTTAGCTGTGCATGTCTAATACAATGTACGATAGCTACAAAGGGGATGTCATGATGTTGTGTGAAGAGGTTGTTTTGTAGTTTTCCCTTATCCTTCACCCTTAGGCTTGTTTTCGAGGTCTGAGAAAGCATTGGGATATGTATGGCATATGTTCAGGGCACTAAATGATTCACAACATGGAGTCCATGGTTTGCCATCCTTATGTGAAATCTGCGAGCATGCCTGTCTCTATGGTGATGTTTGTAGATACTGTAAGATGCAACTAAAAGCGCATATTTGTATGTTTGTGTGTGTGAGTGTGTGTGTGTGCGTATATATACACACTTTAGATGAAGCTTTGAACTATATTCTTATTTTTATTCAACTTTTCCTGCTTAATATTCCTTCAGAACCGCCTGCCATGATGACTGCAGCATCCTAAATATCACTTTATCCACGTTAACTTCTCCTTCATCTCCCCAGGAGCTTTCCGCCAGTCATTAAAACCTGCACGTCATCTTTTATAGGGCGGACTCCTCAACGCACTACTGCCATTATAATATTTCAGCAAATGTCTTCCTCCATGAATAATTGAAGGAAGCTGAAGATTGAACCAGCGCCTGAGGGAGAGGGGGCATTTGTTTTGATCTGCTTGGGTCTTAAGATAGCTGCGTTGGCAGGCTTTTCGGCACTATTGGCAAACAAGTATGAGATATCAACAGGGATGCTGAAGACTGCGAACAAGTACTGTCACTAACACACCATGAAAACACAACACGAGGTCAGCGAGGGTTACGTCAATCCTACTGGCTCATTATAAACCACTCTGTTTTTACGCCGGTCTTGGTCTCATGGCGGTCAAATAAACGAGACTGTTCCCCGTGTTAGAGTGACCTAGCAATCCGCTACCGAAGGACGAATGAGTGAATACTTTCTCCTCAGAATTCATGTCAGTACATGATAGAAATCTCTCTCACACTTTAAATTGTCCAAGTGTCTCACCGCTCTCTGTGTCTTTCTCTGTGTCTTGCCCTCTGTGTCTCATCCTCTCTCCCTCTCTCTCTCTCCTTCTCTTTCTCACCATCAGGGAAAAGGAGATTCTTCCGTTTCCGTCTCCCGGCCATACCTCTCCTGGGCTTCAGTAAGCAGTCCCTGCCCCAGGAGGACCCCGATGCCGTCATGGTGGACTCCCCTCACCACAGCGACGGCTCAATGGCTACGCGCGACTACCAACTGCCCACCACCCGCGAGAGCTGCACTCTCTCATACGCCAACGACACCCGTGCCCTCATCGGCCCCAGCCACTGTTCCACCCCTGTGTCCGGGCCCTTGGACCACTCCTCGCCCAAGGGTCCCTGGGACCGGACGTACCCGGACCAGGCCAACGTCCGGACCCAGCACCAGAGACACGGGGACACACTCATTCCAGCTCCCTCAATCCCGGGCCTCACTCCCACGGCCTCCAGGGAGAGCATGTGCAGTATTCGCAGAGCATCCTCTGTACACGATATGGAAGGCTTCGGTTCCATCTCCAAGACGGCCTTCAGGGACCGCCATGCCAGTGAAGGTAGGAATCTCTTATTCTGCTCTGCACTGAGGCTGTAGAGCGGTAGTCCCCAATCATGTGCCATCGAGGGACAAGCCAACTGATTAAACTATAGTTCCCCTCTTTCTGGTTGAAGTTGTGCTAGTTATGAAATCAGCTATCGTAGTGTTGGCTGGAATGAAAGCCTGCACGCTCTTGGTACATAATTGGCGACCACTGCTCTAGCAGAAACACCACTAGACAAGACTAATAGCCAGGTAATGTGAGCTAATACCAAAAACTGAGGTGTGAGGTCAATTCCCAAATGTTGTATTTCATATTAACAAGCAGTAACTGTAGTTCGACTGTATTAATTGCGTGTAAGTTCAATCCCTTTTGTCCCATGACAGGAGATACGGAATCTGGCCTACCAGTCTCTCTTAATCAGTGTTATACTGAGCCACCATCTATATTCTCTGTGCTATTGATCTTCCCCAGAGTTTAAATCACTTATTAGCCTTTCGCCTTCCCATTTGATTGTGGGGGTAGAAGCGTCCCAGACTGGCCCCGTCTCCATCGAGCCAATCAGTCTATCCCCTCATCCGCTTGTCTCCAATTTTCATTCAAAAAGCTCCCACTGGCTGACACAGTAATATATCTACTTCACGGTAATGAATCGTTCATTGGGACCGATGGGGGTTTGGTGCCGGCCCCCATTCATCATCATAGAAAACCAGAGACTCTTCTCTCACCTCCATTCCCCTTTTTCTTTCTTCCCCAATGCTGTGTTGCTGCAATCGCAGACAACGGTCGCAATATCAAAGGTAACGAACAGTAGCCTGCTGCATCGTGACTTGTTCAATTTGGCACGTCTATCGGATCATACATCCACTGAATTCTGTACACAGCCTGCTTGTTGCATGAGTTTTCCTTCCTTTCCTTGACTGAGGTTTATGTTGAATACAAACGCCTTGGTGGTGGATGACTGACTCTGCGTTTGCAAATGCTTTGGTCGGAGCCTCAAAAGACTGGCACAGTATTAAATGACTCGGTCTCAGCGCACCTGACCCGCTGAACCCTCGCCAGTCCCCCAGGGGAACGCTCGGTAAAAACCATGCTGACCTCTGCACACGCTTGCATGGAGCAACACATTAATTCTCTCTCCCGCTTTTGTCCATTGAAGAAAATCAATGAAGCTTTACAAGATGATACCTCCCACTGTCTATAACCTCTGTTTGTTTATACTGTACATCCTCGGGTCCTCTTTGCCATGTCTTAGTGAATGTGTTTCTGTGATTGATATTTGCTCGCCCTCGTCCTATTTCAGAGTCATTTCAGGTGTACTTGAACTGTAGCACTGCTTATGCTGCATGCTTTACACAATATAGTATCACTAAACACTTAAAAGACTTCCTCCACACCAAGTCATAGTCACTGTTTCTCTAAAAACTGCTATGTTGATTTGTGTTTGATTTAATGAATAAATAAAACGGACAAAATTAGACATTTGTCTGCCATCTGGACAGAGCAGCTGGGAGTCATCACATCAGCATCACAATATGTACGCAGGATGTCATTCTACAAATATGTTTACTCCCCACAGAGCTACCAAAGTACTATTTCATGTGATATGTTTGTGCCCATAAAGTTTTTACTTGACTACTGACCCTGCCACCTCCCACCCTCCCATAATTCCACTTCCTCTTTGCTTCCTATTTCCTCTCTCTCCTGATTTGCTAGTGTCTCGCTCCTGGATGGCTGGGGGTATGGCTTCAGCTTTTCCCTTAAGTTACTGTTTATGACTGCAATGATGTATCCTTACTGTGGCATGCCTTGAAGCTGCGCATGCAATCTCTCATCCTTAGCTGTCTGTTTCTCCGTCCTTGACTCTCAATCACCGTACCGTACTTTGTGAAAAGGGGGGGAAATAGTGCCACCTCTCTCACATGGCTGAATCAGCGACTCTCTCTCTTTTCTATCACTCATCGGGGAAACGTGTCGGTGTGTGTAGTGTTGTCACAGTGTTGAATGCATTCACGAGAGAAACTAGCATTTCTGAGAATCACTTGTAATTGTACTATGTAGGGAACTTTGCATAGTATGACAAGTGAACGTTTTGTTAATTCAGTAACACACTGGTTATGTCCAGGCTCATTGACTCCATAAGACAGATGAATGGATTGACTAACTGTGTAAAGTTGCATTCTTTGATCGTCCATTGAGTCATGCTTTTCTTTCACCAACAGTGTTCTTCATTGCCTTTTAATGAGAAACTTTGAAAGGCCTGTTCATCCTAGAGGGGTCAAGCAGAGGGCGTAGTTTGTGTTTCAGTATCTGTTGTATTCTCGTGTTGTGTTGTGGTTGAACTCACTACCCATGTCACAACAATCACAAATGAACACTAGACTTCTCTGCTGTCGATTCAGAACACTTACATTAGGCCAACAATAACCCAACCATAGTACTTCCCAATGATGACACTCTCTCTCTCTCTCTCTCTCTCTCTCTCCCTCTCTCTCTCAGGACCGCTCAACCAGATCAAGTCCAGCCTGCTCGGCTCCACCTCCGACTCCAACCTCAACAAGTACAGCACCATCAACAAGATTCCCCTCATCACTCTCAACTTCTCAGAGGTCAACAACGAGAAGAAGTGCCCCTCCCCTCCGTCCTCTGAGAAAACCATCATTGCCCCCAAGGTCAAAGACCGTACACACAATGTCACCGACAAGGTCACGCAGGTGAGAGGCCAACCAAGCAAGGAAGTGTAAAGCAAGGATCCCCACCGGGCCTTGAAAATCAATGAAAAAGCATTTTTGTATACTGTGGTAGTCCTTGGCATAGGGAAAATGATCAATTAAGAACAGTGAACGGACTGAAACATGATATTGAGCAATTATTACACTAGTTTGCATTTCTAAATTATTCATTCCACCAATCAGTAACTGCCAAATCATCACCAGTGATTAAAGTGCTGCAGACTGCAGTGGAGAGGCATCGGAATTCAATAGTAATGTTCATTAAAATATAATTCATTATCATCACACATCATCACACTGACTTGATTGAGTAGCCAATCAAGTCAGCAGATTGCACCCGCATTGCATCCCCCCCTCCCACCACCCGCCCTCTGCGTCCAGCCCCAGGATGGTTAGTTGAAACTCAAGGGGTCTGAATACGTTAAACAGCCGAGGTATCTATCACCGGAGCGGCAGATAATCGGGGATACACTTACCGCCGCCAGACAGTGTCCAGAGCTCCACTCACATCTCTAGAGTTACGGACAGGGTTAGAGGTCATTCTCACCTTCCCCGCCAGTGCTGAGAAACACTAGAGAGTAGGCAAGGACTGTAAGTAAATGTATTCCCAGGAGTGCGCCGAAGTTGCCCCAAACCACCAATCAGGTCTCAGTTTAGCGTTTTCCCCATTAATGGTGTAACGGATAGAGGCCGTGGAAATTGACCCCTCTTCGCACTCAAGGGCAACTTCACCCAGAGGCCTTAGACTGGACCCAGGGGCAGGGACACAGCAGACCACAGTGCATCACACTGACCTCTCCGTCCTCTGTTAGGGTCATGTAGCTCTTAAGTAGAGGATGGGGCGGGCTCGTTATGTGGCTCTAATGGACTTTTGTAACACGGGTTAGACTAGAGGACCAATTGGTGTTGTCACAGAAACTAAGTGCATCCTCTGTGTGCATGTGTGCATGTGTGCATGTGTGTGTGTGTGTGTGTGTATGCGTATCGCTACTGATACATTGGTAGCTTGTCCTGTACTGTTGTGGCCTCAACACCCCCCACCCTCTTCCCCCACTGCCTATTACTGAGCATATGGCATTCAACTCTATTCTTCCTGTGTTTTCTCACCTCATGCTGCTAAACATCACAATTATCATGGTAACAAATAGATAAATAAGGCAGAAGGGGATTGTGCTGCATCCCCATTATCCACAGTTTAGGTCTCTGAACAATTGTCTAGCCATCTGACTGTGAGGATCACAATGCAGCAGCAGATGTCGAGGAACCAGCGCTCTCTCCCCTGAGTCAGTTTGAAGCCGTGATCAAGGCATGAGAACAGACACGTTCTCCCCTGGCCTTGGCCGCCTCACAGCTACCGCAGGCAGATGGAGGGCCAGGAAGCTGGTCAACTGAGGGGGCAGAGCAGGCTCACAGCTCACACTCTTACATCTTTAATGCCTTACATGCTGTTCATGTACACATTTGAATATCTCAGATGCCTACTACTTTCACTTACATGTGGAGTGTCTAAATTCAAACTTACCTGCTTTGAGATACCTCGTTTGTTGGCCCTTATTGAGGCACTTCCACTTTATGAATGTAGACATAAGCCAGTGGCGTGTGCATCTGTTAGCATCTGTTAGCATCACTGTGAACAAAAAGCGGCATGTTATGCAGGAGGCCACGTGATCAGCCTCAGAAACATGAAAGAACACTCCGCTCTTATAAATAATACTCCAGGCCTGACGGCGCGCGGACCAACGAGAACCGCACAAGGGAGAAAGCTAATGCTCATATAGCGTTTGAGCCCGAGCCAAACATGGAATGAGCCTTCCATTATCCCAGAGAGAGAGAGTTAATTTGCGCCGAGCACAGATAACTACAGTAGGTGTGTTTAATAATTAAGATGGGATCTTTTATTTAGAAACAGATTGGCTGCAACGCATTAAGCCAGAGCTGTCATTCTGCCAACCAGCTGACTCCTCCCAGGGTTCCTAGCGGGCCTTGGGGTGATGTACCCATGCATGCCGAGAGCTGTTGGCGTTACCATCTTGTTTGTATCATCATTATTGATCATAGACTGTGTGATACATGGCAGCGGAACTGTGACTCTCTGTGTCTGTGCATGTATAACATAATGAGATGCGATGAGATGAGATTGACTTTATTAATCCCGATCGGAAACTCGGGTATGTGACGTAACTGCTTGAAACGCCCGCTTTTAACGAAGTAGCCAGCCTGATGAATAATAGAACGCTTTCTCTCTGGCTGTCCTTTGGCTTCTGATCGATTTTAAAGGTTGTCCCATATCGGAGGGTCGCAGTGTTTGACCCGCCATCACACAGAGGGCAGGAGTTTCTAATAACCGGTTCAATTATTAACACTTCAGCCTTTTCCTCCCTACTGTTCCTTCATTCTTACCTCCCTGTGGCCTCCATCATCCCTCTATCCCTCCATCCTCTCCTCTCAATCACAGGGGTTATGAAGGAGACCAGGGCAGAGATAAGGGGGCGTGCAATTGGTGATGGATGCCAAAATAGAGCCTTCATTTCATACTCTCGCTCACTGATACAGGACCACATAGTAATTGCCTCCCTGCCCTTGAGGTCTATGCGTTTTACCCATCCCTCTCCCCGTGCCTTCATCCTTGGAGCTACGATAATCAGTAGTGGAAGAGCCACAACCTGAAAATTCACAGCTACTGGAGTGTCAGACATTCAAACGAATGGATGTATCGGCCGCCCACGCTATAATTACCTCTGTGTCATTGAGACGCTTATCCGAAATGATTCATTACTCTGCTGTAATATTGATGTTAAAAGTTATCCGGGTATATATGGTAACTGGAGTTTTCCCTGGACACAATCCACACTGTGGGTTTTTACCTGTAACTGTTTTATGTTCTGTTCTAACTCCAGTTTTTCTAAACCAAATTCTGCTCGACTTCCTAGATATTTTTGTCTCACAACTTGATCATCATACAAAGTTTCAGTATTCCCACAGCAGGAGCTCTGATCTAAGGATTCTCTCAAGGTTATGAGACAAGATCACTGGTCTGAAACAGTCTGCTAGTGTGGGCTATGTACAATAAATGTGTTATGCATGGTTAGAATTAAGATGATTACGCTAGAAGCAGTTTGTGTCATCCTTGTTTGATTTAGTTAGCAGAGGATTGTACATACTATACAATCCTAATACTGATGTTCAGCCCCTTCAGCAAGATTACTCATCACATCTTAACAAACATGACCTTTACTAAGCCTAATCTTTAGTCATATACCATAATTTAATTCCATTTAGTAATGTCCAATAGAACGTAAAGTCATTGAATTGCTAATGAGCACTTTGATTTATTCTTTGTCTTCCGCCCCAGGTTCTTTCGCTGGGACCAGACGTGCTGCCTGAGTACAAGCTCCAGACCCCGCGTATGGACAAGTGGACCATCCTCCACTACAGCCCCTTCAAAGCTGTATGGGACTGGCTGATCCTGCTGCTGGTCATCTACACGGCCATCTTCACGCCCTACTCCGCCGCCTTCCTCCTCAACGACATCGAGGAGCAGAGGAGGCGTGAGTGCGGCTACTCCTGCTCGCCGCTCAACGTGGTGGACCTGATGGTGGACATTATGTTCATCGTGGACATCCTCATCAACTTCAGGACCACCTACGTCAACGTCAATGAGGAGGTGGTCAGCCACCCGGCCAACATTGCCATCCACTACTTTAAAGGCTGGTTCCTCATCGACATGGTGGCCGCCATCCCCTTCGACCTGCTCATCTTTGGCTCAGGATCCGATGAGGTGAGATGGGGGAATCAATTGTTCAGCCAAACAGTCAATATTATCAACCAACCAGAATGGGGTATAATGATACAATAGCTGTCATAATTATCTCAGAATCAATCAATCAATCAATCAATCAGTCAATAAATGTTGACAGGTTTATATATGATACCACCATTTAGCAGATTGGAGTTTTAGTTATACAAACATTTCTTGGAGGCAGAGCTGCTTTGGAGGCAGAAATAATCTCATTGGTTTAGTTAAACCTCAGTGGGCGGAGCCAAAGAACCACAGTTTTGGAGTGCACGTTAGCTGGCAAACTTCAGTGTTAAAGAAGAAACTGGTCAAAATATAAATAAACAATATAAAAGATAATGACTTATTTTCTTTCATTCATTCATGACCATGGCAGTCATGATGTTGGAAGGTCTGCATGCTAGCTAACTAGCTTACCTAGATAGCTATAGGCTAGTGTGGCTAGTTTGAACATGGAAGGTCAGCTAGGCTAACTAGCTAACATAGATAACTTCATATGGCTCGATTGTATTTTTCCAGTTAGTACCAAGAGTGCTTACCTTTCTCGTACCTCTCGCCTTTTTCACTGGGCTTCAGTTTAATGTTACTTAGCCAGAAAATCTGTGGTTCTTTGGCTCCGCCCACTGAGGTTTAACTCAACCAATGAGATTATTTCTGCCTCCAGTACACATTTACCTGATATAAATGAAAATGTCCATCTCAATTATTGGTACACATTGTTACACAACAAAGCTGCACAGAGTCGATGCCTCCCCGGTTACTGCTGTGTTACGACGTGAGGCCGCAGCTCCAGCTCCAGTGCGGCGTTTCCTCGAGTGTTTAGACTACTAACCCAGTCTGAAGCCGGGTTGTCACATCTGTTTCCCTCCTCTCTCTCTTCATCAGAGCCAGACTGGAAGGCCTCGGGCAATCCAGATCAGTTAAAAAGTTTCAGCCTCCCTAACCACTCTGCCTGCCAGAAACTATTTTGTTCTTGTATGTCTGAGGGAGATGGCTTACCGAGTTCTCGAACGCTCGGAGAGAGGGGTTTAGAGAGTGCAAGGAGAAGTGAGCAACAAAGAACACAGAAACTCAGAACAAAAGTATGAGTTTCTGCATACAGACCTGGGTCAAATTAGCATCCTTCACGCTTGCTTTAACCTGATTGGAGTACCAAATGGGTGGGGCTTACCGCACCAGGACAATGTCAGGTAAGAGTGAGGTAGTATCAGGTAAATTGTCAATCACAGAACAGTAAAATACACTAAATTGACTTTCAGATACGTCCGCATGATGCATGATGTAACATTCCCCCTAGAAAAAACAGCTTTTGCCAAAAATGACAGACGAGTGTGTGTGTCGAGGGCGAGGCCCCGATGCCAGTCTGTTGGTTTGCAGAGTCATTATTTACCATTAGGTGTGTGGTCCTGTGAGAGGGCCCGGGGCTAGAGGCGGGCAGTGAGTGGCAGGTGGAGCGACACCACGGCACGATGTATGTCCTCGCCGTGCGACCGGAGCGACAGGATGTGCGTTCTCGTTACAGCATGTGTCCAAAGCACAGGATGAGCAGAACTTCGTAAAGTGACTAAATGTTTTATTTTTGGCGCCTCCTCTCATCATTTTTGTCCCTGCAAGAAACTTGAAATGACACAGCCAGGTACAGTTTTAGCTCTTTTTGTGCAGAGACGGGGACTATTTTTAGACATAATCGTGCACCTTTGTTGCCTGGAAACCATCGTCGACAATATGTTAAGTTTTTGCTGATGTCATTAGAAACGTGGCAGGTTGAAATCTCCCCTGGGAGATTCTTTTAACTTCCCAGTCAGAGTAGGATTTCAGCACTGTTGGCTGCCAAGCAAAAAGAAATGCGGTGGTGCTGAATTTCCCTACAAGACTCATTGAGCTCCTGATCATTTTCATGTCAATGGCCTGTTATGATAAGAGATGATTTGCCTATTATATCCACATCCACTTGTTCACCCTGTTCAGAACTGACCGGACCCATCTGAGGTCATTGCAAATTATGGAGGTTTGATGTAAAAATCTACCCTAAACCAGAATTCAAATATGTTCCTTTGATCTTGGGCAGGTTAGTCTCGATTTGTGTACATGAACGACAAACCAAAAGCTTTGAAAGTCACACTGAAATGAAGAATAAAACTATCATACCATATGTGACAATTTCTGCCAAAAAAACAACAACTTTTACTTCCTGGAAAACTGATAATCTTTAGTGGTGACTTCATCATGTACCAGGAGAAGTACATAAAAATTCCAACCAATAAAACCATCACAGATTTTTGAACAATCCCGGCCCTCCCATCAATCACATTAATAAACACCAGTTAGGACATGTATACACCATACTCGCATTTCTTGAACTGTGACCAACATGTGTCCAGCTCACCATGTTATGTGGCGGTAAAAGGGAACTGTAGTCTGTACTGGGCTAGATTGAGGGCTGATTCTTACCAATATCTGTCATCCACAACTGCTTGTAGGATAGATTTCTGTTGATGAAATCCCAATATCCATCCGAAGGCGACAGGACGGGTATGTGCGTTGCATCCGCAGCCTCTAATTTGAGGGATGTAGGTGCGCATTTTCAAAGCACACCTCTTCCAATGTGGGTACCTTGATTAAATCTTGCGCAACCTCAAATCTTCAAAGTTCAAACTCTTGCAAAACAGGGACACAAGCTTCTGTGTTTTTGTGCACACCAAACTTTGGCTATTCCGCACAGCCTTCCAAGTTTCTACCGTGCACATCATCATGAATAAAGCTATATCCTTTTGTGTGTCCTTTCAGATGAGCACCCACAATCATACCCATGACAATACCCAGGGTGATTTTCCTTGGATACAAAGCGATTTTCTGGTTCAGTGCTCCTGAACACTCACATGAGATCAAGCGTATTTGGTGCACAGTAATCAATTAACAACACAAACAACGTCAGCCTCCCATTTGTTGTCAGTGAAGCAGTTTCAGAAAGTGTCTCTTGATGATATCGAAGATTGGTATCGATTGGATCCTAACCTCGGGAGAGAGTTCTTTTGTTCACAAATATTAACTGGACTTTTGAAGCTCAAAGGAACCACATGCACAAATTCTCTTTTATGGAAATGAACCAAAATGTGTTCTGTAGCTGACCCTGACCTCTGACCTCCATGTGGAAGTTGGCAAGTGAAAAGAGAATTTCCCTGCATGGATTAATACAATTATTATTACTAAAACCCTGTCTTGTGATGCTTTAATCTGTATGTCATTGTTGTACTATTGATGCCATATTCAGCACTGGATTGGGCCAGTAAAGTATGAGTCAGTAATATTTCAACATGTTCTCATACAACGTTCGTATGATATCTTACAAAAAAGTGATGCACCCTTGACTCGTACTATATCTACATATTTGATTCTTACTATACCTATGCATTTGATTGGCAGAATGCTTCATTTTAATGCATTTTTAGAGATAATTTTAACTTGATGTTAAGGTTAAAATTACTATACATACCGGTATGTTCCAGACCAATGACAGCTATAAGTAGGAATTTCATATGAGAACACCCTGAGTATTTTATATCTTGGCGTGCCTTTATTTAAGTGCACAGTATAAGAAGGTTAGTTCACAACTTTGTTTGACTCTTGATGTTGTAAAGTGGCCAGGCCAGGCCAGTGAGAAGCCACGGGGGGCAGATGGCCAGAGAGATATCCGACTTACTGTAAGCCCAGATTTTAATCAACATTACACTGTGTGGGCTACATCATACTTCCTACAGTATATGTGTTGTGTCATCTCTGCAGGTCACGCAATGAGAGTCAGCAGCACTGCACCTAAGGCAGCGCATGCTCTCAAAATATGTTCATGAGATAATTTTGTTTCTATATTCCTCTGTTCTCGCTGTAAGGGCGCGCTGGCTGAGAGCTCAGCCGTGAATGATTGTCGTGATTTAGGGGGGAGATTGGAAGGACGGAGGCTCTTTACTGTAATAGACCCATCAGAAGGAGCGACAGCACTCTTCCTCCACCATGACGGAGACACACTCTGGCTCATAAATCATCCTTCCTCCCTCACAAAAAAATCCCCCAGACCCCTTCCTGCTTTTTATACCTGGAATAAGTAGTGTCATATTTACTCTCACCTGTAAACGAGGCGTCGCCGTAAATAAGTACAGACGTGAGGACCCACAGTTGCTGTAGGAGGTGGCGGGTAATGATTTCCCCCAAGGATATTACGATAATTGTCAGGCGCAATGGGGAGTGGAAAGACCTATTAGCATTCCCTAAGTCTCACTTATTGTGTTTACAGATCGTGCGACACTAATAGATCGGGACTTGTATCACGGCTGCATGCTGCTCCCCTCTCCCCACCTCCCCGTGTTAATTTAGTCAGGCTAGAAAATGGAGACGGGAGGATTAAAGTGCTCTGAATTAAACAGAACAGAAGGCGGTGTGTGTGTGTATTGTATGCCCGCTGGTTTGTGTCTTTGTGGTTGTGTGTGTGTGTGTGTGTGCATGCATTTTGAGGGGCTGCTTAGATGCTGTGTTTTTCTTCCCACTGACTGGCACTGAGCTCTGCAAGGGTTTGACAAAGGCTCCAAGTCACTGGCATTTGGGCATTTTAGAGATAATTTTTCCATTATCATTTACTGTTATTCAATAGCCCTTCATGATTAGCCAATAGATGAATCAGACAAACGCTGCCTCTCTCTCTCATACGCTTATTTGCATGCCAATCTGTTCCGCCAGAAGCCAGTTCCATAGTGACTTGCATGTTTTGCAGAGCCACGGGCAGCAACGGCGCTGTCGGCCATCTCTTAGTGAGTCAAGTTGGGTTGACGCTGTGAGATCTGTTTACGCCTGCAGGAAGGATCCATTAGGGTTCTATCCAGTCTGTTTCTATCAGCTGTATAGGACATGTGGCTTGCGAATAAGATTAAGCATTTCTCATCTACATATGTTTTTCAGTCGCTAATCCTGAGCTTAACTTCCTCTTGACCCCGACCCTGACCCTTTGGCACTGAAGACAAACAGCTTGTTCACTTTGCTCGATTGCCGGGAAAGGGTTGTTTACAATGTCCGGTGGCATACTTGACTGTGTTGTTGTCCCCCACGTGGTGAAATCAAACGTGATATCTCAGGTGTGATTTTTATTAAACTTGCAGGGATGATGCATCTTCACAATGTTTTCTTGCGTTCAAAAAAATATCTTGATTGGCCCGATGGGGGCGCTATATTTAAAGGGCAACATTTCAAACTTTGAAAGGCCATAACGTGTGTGTGTTTGTGTGTTTGTGTGTTTTTTCCACCCTAGACCACCACTCTGATTGGTCTGCTGAAGACGGCCCGCCTCCTGCGGTTGGTGCGCGTCGCCCGTAAGCTGGACCGCTATTCGGAGTACGGTGCCGCCGTCCTCATGCTGCTCATGTGTATCTTTGCCCTCATCGCCCATTGGTTGGCCTGTATCTGGTACGCCATCGGCAACGTGGAGAAGCCTTACCTGGAGCACAAGATTGGCTGGCTGGACAACCTGGGCGTGTCCATAGGTGACGCCTTATTACTGTTTAATCACGATAGATCATTGTGTCAGTAATCTACTATTTTAGCATGCTCAAACAAACTGGAAATACATTGTTTAAGGATGATTACGTCATGTTGAGAGTCATTTTTGATGCCAAACACACACGTATTATTGTTTAATTATGAATATACTGTATTATTGTTGTAATTATTATAGGGAAACGGTACAACTACAGCGACCCCAGCTCGGGCCCCTCCATCAAAGATAAGTACGTCACAGCGCTCTACTTCACCTTCAGCAGTTTGACCAGTGTGGGCTTTGGGAATGTCTCCCCCAACACCAACTCTGAGAAGATCTTCTCCATCTGCGTCATGCTCATTGGATGTGAGTGACATCTGAGCCACAGTACAATGTAACCCTGTTTATCTGGAACCCAGAATCTCAGCAATATTAATAGCGCCATTGATCCGCTATTTGCTTTTTTAAATAAATGTAGAGCCTGAGATAAATAAGGCAAACTCTGAAGCCGGAGGGTGTAGCCCCGGGTCGTCAATCATCTGCGCGCACGCTGCTATCTCCTCACCTCAACGGTAGCTGCTGTGGAAACATCACCAAACTCATATTTTCATATTTTGTGATTTATTAGTAGTTGTCACTTGAGCTGGACCTTGATTTCTTACCTGCGTGCTGCTAGTGCGGACACAAAACGTGTAGAGGGCTGGCACCGGCTTCCAAGTAACTGGTGCAAAAAGTTCTAACTCACCCACGCGTGCATGTAGGACGGAGGGGTAGTAGAGTAGAGTGGGTCAGAGGGAGCCGGGGGCGTTTGGGCGTGTCTCTTTCAGAGAGTTTTTTAAACCTGGCCCACGTCTTTATGAGGCATTTTGCAAAGGCAGGAATAACGCACACTGCAGGACTGGTGGATGCTCACTTGTATGGCTTCTCTCCCAGCTCTTATGTATGCCAGTATCTTTGGGAACGTGTCGGCCATCATCCAGAGGTTGTATTCGGGTACGGCCAGATACCACCTCCAGATGCTACGGGTCAAAGAATTCATCCGCTTCCACCAGATCCCCAACCCACTGAGGCAGAGGCTGGAGGAGTACTTCCAACACGCCTGGACGTACACCAACGGCATTGACATGAATATGGTACGAGAGGGTGTGTGTGTGTACCAGGGTGTGCTGATTTTGTTTTTTTGCTGAGTTTGAACTATCTTGCCCCCCCCCCCCCACAAACGCTCTCACCACATCAACTTTCAACAATCTTGCTTCGTCATTGGCGTAGTATAATGTCTTCATCATGATTATACTGTGCAATGTTTACTAATCCTAGCCACTAACTGAATGGAAGCCATAGTTACTGCTTTTGCATAAGCAGTGCCGTAACATTGGCTTTCCTCCTCGTGATACTGTTCATGGTACTTATATAAGTTTGTCTTTTCCATGTCTGCCTCATGTCAAATGGAATGACCGCACCACTCTGGTAAGAGCAGGAGGTACATGTGTTCACAGAACTAATGTTGATATGAATGTCCCTCAGTAGTACTAGCTGTGTCTGATGCTAGTAGTGGAATGCTGTGAGCTGTAGCCCTTAGTCATACTGTATACATAACAGATCTAACATAGCATTAATCTAGAAGGTTTTAATAGGTCACCGTTTCAGTCCGACGACTGCATGTTATTTGAGGGCATGCTCCCTCCGTTTCTTTTGAGGTGTTACCTAACTTCCTGCAATCACCCTGTACTTAAACACACAACCGTACTGTAAAAACGTCCTTGGATTTACAGTATCTAACTTAGTGCATGCCGGTTAGTCCAGCAGATCAATAACACTGAATGTTTCTCGCAGGCCACGGTTGTCTATCACTGATAGACGTGCATGTGGCCCGCCTCAAGGTTGCCTTTTTGCATGAAATCTGTGTATTCAAACACAACCCCGTGATATTCATCTGGTACCAGAGACGTGGGCACAGCCTCGCCGGGCACTGCCAGGTTTCCCTCCCGCTGTGGGAGGCTTGGCTCGGTGCTCCGCGGTGGCACCTGCACTTGCCAAATGTTGTTCGATCTTTCCTTTCCAAATCTACTGATCCGTTTTGTGTTCTGCTAAGCAACAAAAAGCCTGTCAGAGCCAGAAAACCAGTTCATTTCTACATTTCTGCTGTGCTTGTGTCATTCGCACATTGTGTTTTATGTGAAAATGACAAAGGATAGGAAATGTGTTTTCGTGTTCAGCTGTCCCTTTTGTGTCCCTGAAGCTCTCTCTTTGCCTTCCAGTGTCTGTTATTGTGTGAACATTAAAAAGATAAATGTCCTTATTATTTGTCCGAGGAACATTAGTAGTTGTGTCAGTGGTCACTGTATCTTTGTCTTTAAAGGGTAAGTGTATGATATTCCATAAATATGCATTAGAAAGCCCTCTCATAAAAGTAATGGTTTTGATATTAAAAATGTTAAATGTTAAATTTAATGTTAATCGTTAAAAAGGCTAAAGCACTTTCCTGAATATCTTTCATTGTATTTTCAATGATCTAACAGGCTAAATCAGTTTTGAGGTAAGTCCTATGGATGGTTAGCAATGCTTGACTAATCCGATCATGGTTGAGTCAAGATTTAATATTTGTTGTTTTTTGACATTATCTAGCAGATCATGGGTCAGATTATTGAGGAATGTTTGAATAAACTGACATTCTTTGAGACAAGATTTAATATTTATCTTTACTTTTTGGCATTACGTAACATATCACCGTTGAGAGTGTAGTTTTATCATCGCAGCACATGAAGGCTCTGAGACTCCCCAAGAAATATGTCAGACTATTACAAAACATATTTTACACCAAACATCAAATCTGTCTTTTGAGTTTGTGGTGTCAGGAGGTGCAATCCCTAAATGTTGTGTCTTGTCTCTCATCTAAAGCTGCCAAAAGGCTCATCAAAACAGTAAATAGTCATTTTTGTAGATGAACAGTGCAGTCGATTTCTGCTGCAGGGTATAGGTTTTGAGAAGAAGGAAAAAACACAGATGGCAATTGTATCAAATTTCTCTGGAAATTCAGTCAATCTGACCCGCTCAGCTCAACAACACACATGTAAAGCACTGACATCTTTTGAATACGCTACTTCCACGTCATGTCTGACCGTGCTCCTGTCTGCTCTGACTCATGTTTCACACCCAGGTCCTGAAGGGTTTCCCAGAGTGCCTGCAGGCGGATATCTGCCTGCACCTCAACAAGAGCCTCCTCCAGGGCTGTAAGGCGTTTCGCGGCGCCACCAAGGGTTGCCTCCGAGCCCTGGCCATGAGGTTCAAGACCACCCACGCGCCGCCCGGAGACACCTTGGTCCACTCCGGAGACGTGCTCACCGCGCTCTACTTCCTCTCCCGCGGCTCCATCGAAATCCTCAAGGATGACATTGTAGTGGCCATTCTGGGTGGGTCTACTATGTTTGTGTGTTTCACTGAGGAGATTCAGTACACTGCTCTGTATAGGAATGACCTCATGACTTCAACAACACTGAATTGTATTATTTGTTATATGATCCATAGGGGCATTAAGTAATCTGACCTTTATTGACCTCTATCGCTTGCTCATAGCACCGTCCTCCATCAATGAGCAGTTGAAAATATGAGGGAGAATGCCCTGGCACTGATCAACAACCCTGTAAACCCCCCGCAGATATATTATGGTCATTCTGTGCTATGGGGCAGTAGAAATCGTACTTATTGCCCCTTTAAATTAGTTTTCTATGCTTTATTCTGATGCAAGGAGTCCTTAAACACAACACGTGCACACTCATTATGTAGAAACCTAGTGACATCCACTCAGCACTCATGTTCCCAAGACACCCGAACATTTCTAATGAGCCTAGTGAATTCCGTTGTTCGTCTGGGTGAACTAGTGAGAAGCTCGAAAACACCTCTAAAGAACCACGGCGCCGCACGTCTAATAGTCCTGTCATCGCGCAGCTTTGCCCGAACTCACCTTCAT
The DNA here is from genome assembly GCA_900302605.1 of Rondeletia loricata. NCBI lineage: Eukaryota > Metazoa > Chordata > Actinopteri > Beryciformes > Rondeletiidae > Rondeletia > Rondeletia loricata. Next base: position 24,637 of record OMLI01087669.1, read on the forward strand.
TAGGGTAGACGCAGGTGGGCTGTCTAAACAAAGATGCCGCCGCTCTGTTGTCATACGGCTGGGTTTGCAGCTGGGATCTCTATTGGTTATGTTCTAATGACTTACTTCAAAGAACATTGTGATTGCTCACAGTCGTGCCTCAGATGAAGGGAGAGGACGGGAGAGAGTGGAGGAGGACATCTGGTGGGACGAGGGTAAGAGAGGATATGTGTTAATGAGGAAAGGAGAGCATGATAGCTTGCAAATAGAGAGAGATTACAATGGAAATCGGGTGGGATAGAGAGAGGGGCAGGTGGGCGGAGTAGAAAGGAAAAAAAGAGATGTAAGAACACGAAAAAGGGGGGCGGATCGAGGAATTCAGGAGAGAAGGTAAGTGACAGAGGGGAGAGAGAGCCTCATAGAGAGAGAGAGAGAGAGAGAGAGAGAGAGAGAGAGGGAGGTAGTGAGAGTTTTATAGGATCGTTTATTATGCTATCTGATTGTCAGCTCGGTGTGATGGAGAGCTGGATCATAGGAGCCACTGACTTATTGACAGACTCCAAATGTAATCAGAGTGTAAATGTAATCTCTCTCCCTCCCTCTCTCTTTCTCTCTCTCTGTCTATATGTCTATCTCTCTCCCTCTCTCTCTCTCTCTCTCTCTCTCCATGCTTCTGTCTGTCCCTCTCATCCCAGCCGCTGTTTTTCACCCAGCCAATAAGATTTGTCAAAAGCCGATGACACAATAGGGTCACGATGAGCAAGAAGCATGGGTGTTGAAGGAGTAGGTTACATAGCAACTCAGCACATTTACCCTGCCATGGCAGGAGAACTGCTGATTACTCTGTTTCCACACTATCATGCCTCTACTACCATTTCCATACGGTCATGTATCACGCTAATATGCGCATGCTGTTGCTTCCACTGTTAGTATAATCATCAAACTGCTATTACTTCGGCATAATGCAATGCTACCAGTCTAAACCATGAATTTATAAGTAGGTGGAAATGATGAATTGTCATTAAATGGATCAATTTGCAAAAACCGAGAAAAGAAGATACATGTTCTCCTCTGCACACATCAACAACAAACTGAATAGATACTGTAGCAGCATTTGGAAATAATAATTCATAAGACGATTTTATAAAAGTTTGTGGAGAGCCATGCTGCTCTTCTCATACACACACACACACACACACACACACACACACACGTACGTTGAATTCAGACTAAAGGGAGCACGGTAAACCCTGTGGTCATTCCATGTAGGTCATTTCTGACCAAAGAGAGGAAGGGATGTATGGACAGTGTGACTTCCATGCAGACCTACTGGCCTCCTGTAAATCCTCTTTTTAGATGACTCTGCTGCCCTTTAGCCTCTTTTGCATTCTACTGCTTTATGCCAGGTGGCCTGCCTCTTTATAGGTCATTGCATACTGTACCGTCTAATCACATGTTCGACCAGCAACTGAATGAACTAATTAAGGTTGTTTTTTCCCCCCACTGTCCCGATAAGCGCAGAAAGGCTCATGGGATTAATTATCTGAGAGGAGATCGTTACTTTGAACTGATTTCTCACCTCTCACCTTCCTCCCCTCCCGTCCTCTGCTCCCTCAGGTAAGAACGACATCTTCGGCGAGATGATGCACCTGTATGGCAAGCCGGGGAAGTCCAACGCGGACGTGCGGGCGCTGAGCTACTGCGACCTCCACACCATCCAGAGGGAGGAGATCCTGGAGGTGCTGGACATGTATCCCGAGTTCGCCGACCACTTCCTCGCCAACCTGGAGCTGACCTTTGACCTCCACGATGACAGCACCATGGTAGTCAAGCATGATTATAACTAGGATATTTAGGATGCACTGTTAGGTATTTCTGTCTATGAAATGATCTTGGTACTGCTACTACTTAGTAAGGATGGTCCTAGCACTGCAGTATTAACTTAAGTTACACATCCTTGTATCTTATCTCTGCCATGACATGTCCATCTAATTTGGATGGATGCCCTTTCAATTAGTGCTTCAATTTGTCCAGAAATGGTTATATAAATGTAAGAGTGATGGCTAATTTAGACAAGAATGAGATAGTGAGTATTAGTCAAGTACTAAGGGTGGGGTGGATATTACAGACAGAGGACTTGATGTAGGCTGTAATTATGATGCATTGAGTGCAGTTGAAAGATGCGTTAGTCCTGTGGGGGAATCCACATGTTAGTGAGTGTTTGTTTTATTTATTTTGAAAGAGACAGGGCAATCCACTTAAAGGAATAGTTCACCCAAAAATGAAAATGTGGTCATTATCTACTCACCCTCATGTCAGTTGAAACACTGGTGAAGATTGTATGTCAATATAACACGTATCAGCCGTCTCCAAAAGAGTGGCCGGGTCTTTAGAGTTCCACAAAGGGCAAAAAGTTACCATACAATTTCTCCAAAAAGCATCATCCATGTACGATTGCACTATGGGTCCAAAAGTCCAATATTTACCTCATTATCTCCTAGATTTTCTGCACTTGTTCTGCACCGCGCCAAAAATCACAACAGTAGCAATCAGAAATAGCTGTCGGACATATTGTAATTACAGGTAGAGCGCGCTTGAACGACCCAAAAAAGTGGTAAATACAAATGGGAAAGTTGAATTTTACATGATACCCAAGATGACTTTTGGACCCACAGTGCAAAGTGGAAAGTAGAGAGTAGGGAAGGCACCGGAGAGAAAATTCCAGCAGGATTCGTAATAAATATTACTTTTAATGGAGAGTGTGGCTCCCATACATGTTGTACGTCTAGGATTCGATCCTAGGCCAATAGGGGCAAACGTGGCTCTGGAGGCGACAGATTTAGCCACTCAACTATACAGGCACACAAAAGTGTTTCTTCAAG
>OMLI01087674.1:0-14797 GCA_900302605.1 Rondeletia loricata
GGGCAAGGGGGGTAAGGGGTTAAGTGTCTTGCCCAAGGACACATCGGCATGTAAACTCCGCAGGAGCGGGAATCGAACCGCCAATCCTTCGATCATTGGACGACTGCTCTACCTACTGAGCTACAGCCGCCCCTGGTCCCGGTCTCAGGACAGCTTTAGTAGCTTTGACATCAACAGGAGAAGACGTGACTGGGACCCCGTGGAATTAAAGTATCACAAAATGTTCCACTCAACCTGATTCAGACTAAAATAAAGTTCAGTCAGCATTGATGTTAATAAGTTTATTAACTGTTATTACATAGCAGTAGGTTTGGTTTTGGCGGAATAGATCTGCATTTATGCTTGCTGCTACAAATGTATAGACTTAGACATGAATGCTTCTACTGCAAATGTATAGACTTAGACAGGGAGAACATAACCCCATATAGAACATAAAAACAGATCTAAACAGGTGGAGCTGGGGAGGAGGTGGGTGAACAAACAGCATTTTCGCATGACAGCACGGTCGCACAAGAGCAGCAGTCAGTTAGCAGCTGAAAGGTGAGTGAGACGTGTCATTTAAAAGGCTTGGCATTAGGGTGGTGTAAGATGATTGGTTCACTTGTAAACACGCTGCCGAGTTTGTCCAATCAGATGCAGCCAGCCAGAGTTTCCTGACTGAACTTGCGTTGCTCATGTAATGTACCAAAACTCATACTGAGTTAGCCAGTTGGATGGTGAATGAATATTCCAATCAGAAACGGTGTGTAGCTCCAAAGATGAGTTCAACCAAGATGTTTAAATTATATATTTAATTAGTATTTTTAATGACAGGTGGTAGTAAAATAGCAGCCACATCAGTAAAAAAGGGAGAAACAGAGACAATGAGGGTTGGGGATCGAGGTAAAACAAAAGAAAAAAGGCCAGGAAGATGGTGTCCGGTCCATCCTCATGGAATTCTGTAAGATGAAAACAACAGACAAGGAATACTATAAAAGTATGTGCAAAATATTTGATTGTCTTACTTTGGGGCAAGTAACAGCAGCCAAACATACAATAACATGCTTGTAAGTATCACTGAATAGATTTAGATGTTGTAAATTGTTTTAATATTTTGATATTCAAAAACTTGGGTGTTAAAGTGAAATCTGTTTATGAAGTGAAATGTATTGTTTGGGAACTGACATTATTGTCATTAGCGCAGCTCATGATGTAATTTGAGGGTCAGGTTTTTGAGGAGTGTAAATATAATTCAAAATATAAAATAATTGATTTAATTTGATGCAGTCTAGTCTTAATATGCTTCAAAACTAATAATTACATTTTACCATTAAGTCATATTCATCCAGTTTCCGTTTGGGCACTCGTAAAATAAAATTTCTCATTATCTTAGTATTTTTATATTTTGCAGTCAAAGTACCATGGGGGTACAGGCTTTGTTGAGCTATAAATATACATTTCACTACATAACAGTTTTGCTAGCTGGGATGTAAAAACTGTGACGCTCAATATCTCAGAACTGCACTTCACCCAGATAAAACCTTATAATTTCAAGGTCATGACTTTACCTGTGCTGTTTATAGTCACTAACTGAAAGGCAGGAGTAAGCAGAAGGAAAAAAACAGTAGTGAGCACAGCTACTATGGTAAGAATGTTAATGATCATGTTCTTTCATCGCCACAGGCACCCAAGACCTCATCAGAAATCTGAATGCTTTTCCTGTTAGGTCATGTGTTTTCCTGTTCGTCATCAATAAGTCATTGTGTAACCATTGATTACAGTGATTATTCACAGCTTGATAGGATACAAGCGATTTGATGATAACGTTTTTGCTTCTCAATCAGTTGCTAGTATTGGTTATTCATCGGCCGGCTGATGACAGTGCAGGTTAGAACAAAATGTTAACCCCTAACAAAATTGTTGTTATTGATCGTAGAATGGCTAGGGAGTGCTATCATTGAATAATCCTCTCTTCAAATGTGTTAATAGATTACAAACACCTTCCTAGTTTACAAGGAACAGGATGATTTTTTTTATGAATGTGCCACATATTCCACTAAAGAGGAAATTGATGGGAATTCTTCCTGTACACAGTCAACACCTTTCCTGTCTCGATCTACTTGAACCCACTGCCTAGGGGTGAGGGCATTGGGTTGATTTAGGTATTAGGTAGCAGTTATTGTGTAGCCCACGGCAGGGGCTTGTCTAGTTCAGAGTCTACCACAAACAGACCCCCTCTTAACAAAAGGCCAAATATTTGACCTCTCGCCTTTTGTTATTTTTTAGGGCCACATTCCACCGAGTTCAATTTTTACGGTATTTACTTGGGACAATACAGCCGTTTTTGACATGGTTGCCTGTGTCATTCTTGCCTTGATAGGAGTTAATACATGAAGCCATTGTTTGATGGTTTTTCCATCGTAATATTTGTTTGGAATCCATTCTGTGCTGATAGAAAACTCTCATTGTTTCAGTTGTGTCTGGAAAATGTACCATACAGTACAAAAACAGCACATTTAATAAGAAAATGTCCATGCTAGCCTCAGGTGCCACTTTTATTCTGAAAAGATGATTCATTGTCTCATTGTAAACATTGGGTCACAACCTCCTCTTCAGACTCTGGATTATAGCACAACGAAGCAACTTTATAATACATTGACACTACTGAGTCTAGCGTCACTTTCATCCAATGGAAACGCAGCATGTGAACACTGGGAAGGATCAGTTGGGGTTACGCCTCAAGTTTAAATGAAACCACCCATGTGATATCTTTGTATATTATTTTGGGTTGTAAATTTTTCCATTGTGGAGCTGTTGAAGTTTAGATCAGTAACTCGTTGCTCTGATCTTTAGTAATCCCTTTCCTGTAACGTGCCCTTTAAGGCCTGGGAAGAATTACGTGTCCTTTGATTAACCTGAATTGGTGGCCTATGTGTCATAGTGACACTCCCTATTGTTTATGCCTTAGTTAAACATTACCTTCTGTAAAGCCTCTGCTTGGCCTGTGACGCCCTGCCAACCACAGGGTCATGTGACTGAATGATCCTAGGTGACTGTTGCCACGTAAACAAGCCTCACCTGCTGAGTGAGAGCTTTCTGACTCAGGCAGTCACCATACTGGATAGACCACAGTTGCGCAGACACAGATCAGTTACCCCTATATTTATCTTAGTAAACACATGACAGTGTTTTATATGATCCTTTGGCTGATTATTTTTACATATTAGAAACAAGATTAAATGAAACGGACAGCCTGGCCATTTCTCCTTTTAAGCACACTCCTTCTTTTGGCTCAAATTCAACAAGAATGCTCATTATTATTTAAGGTTCAACATCCTAATTTGGTTTCTTCCTAGCTTTGAGTTCAGTCCTCTACAGTGAAGCTGCTCCGTAGGAGGCATGTTTAGTCTATAGGTGATTGTCAGTGTGTGTCTGTCTCAGGAAACCCAAAATGACCTGTTTGTAGGACTTATGTAGCATGAGCTCACCATTCTCAAAGCAGATATGCCGTAATGGCTGCCTGGTGCGTTGGCATTAAAGATGTAATCACCGAAGGAGGGTCTTTAAAAAGCAGTGTAATGGCAGGCTTTACACCACTAGTAAAACATAGCTATTTAGAGAAAATGTTTATGACTGCTGTGATTTCATTAATGTCAATAGCTTAGGTCAGTCATTCTTAAATGGTGGAACATTTGGTTTGGACTATGCCTTGAAACGCTATTCTGAAAAAAGTGTCATAAACCCCATTTGAGCAATAGTGGTTTAAGTTTAAACAAGGTATGCTTTCTAACTCCCATCCTTTCTTCCTCTCTCCCTCCACAGTTTCCATCCTCTGCTGTGTCTTCATGCTCTTCCTGTTCCTGTCTGAACTGACAGGATTCATAGCCACTGAAATGTAGGTACCACAATACCAAACCTCTGAATGGTCGTTTATCTCGTAATATCCTGCAGCTGAAACACCGTAACCTACAGATAATAGAGTTCCTTTGTCGCCACACAGGACGTGCAGTCGAAACATGCAAGACAGGGACTTAATCATGAATGTCAATGCCCTCATTATGATGTATTCTGTTGGCTCAGTGTCGTAACCAACGAATGGAGTCAATTTTCTCACAGGAAATTGGCTTTGTGCATGCGTCAGCCTCGACGCTGTGTAAGAGGGGATGACTTGGGGAGGGAGTGACAGGAAGGAAATTACATTGACAAAGATACACAAATGCTCTTTTCTTGCAATTTAGTAGAAGACAAACCCCCAGCTGTTAAGGTGTTGTGTAAAGAACACATTATGAGAGAGGAAATAGTCTTATTGTTAATGGTTTTCTAATGAAAAATTTCTATTGTTCTGTTTTTGTCCTTGTTAAATGTATTTAAAAAAAACAAAAAGTATCCAGCTTATCTAACCTTTGTCTCCTGTCTGTTCATCTTGTGTTGACAGGGTAAATGAACTGTATGTGGATGATCCTGATAAAGACAGTGGTGGGAAGATAGATGTGAGTTTAAACATCAGTTTGCCAAACTTACACTGTGATTGTGAGTATATATACATACATATATTAAATACAACTCTCAATTTATCTATTACACTCCCTTTCTGTATGCACTGTCTTCTTTTTTAAATTTTTTACACTTTTTACAAGTTAATGCTTTCTTTGCCTATTATTACCCTGCCCTAGCATTCAGCATGGCATATTGGCAGAGGACAAATGATGCCCTAGATTGTCAAAACCACATAATGGTTTGTTTACTTAGCTGTCTTGTTTATTGTGTTTTTACTGATCCTAGATAACACTTAGACTTGAGCCCAGCCTCTCTTTCACCTCTGTTTGATCTCGTACCGGTACACAGTCCTGATCCGCGTCTGACACAAAGTTGCCTCTGTTGGCTCGTCTACTGTACTGCGATGTCAGAAGTGGGCAGGCCCAGTGAACTGAGCCAGGACAGAGAGCAGTCACTGGTTATTTGCGCCTTATGACTCCCCTCACAAACTATGCCCAATGACAAATCACACAGGCAACAAGAACACACACACCGCGCTCCCTCACATCCGTGCACACACGCCCGAGGCTTGGGCAGCACAGAAAACACACAGATCATTCAAGCAATCTCCAAAAATGGCAAAGCTAATAAATGGTTGTGTGAAAAATTAAGTCCAGATTTTTGAGAGCGAGGCTTTGGCATCCAGACACACAGCTGCTGACCATGTGTTTAGAAGATCTCACTCATGGCATGCCTAAACAAAGACCGTCTACTGCTGTATCCCATTAAAGGTCTTTACGATTGTATGTATGGTGGTTTTGTTTATTTGCTAAATTTAAACTTTTCAGCAGAAATGTGCGGCAGTCTTAAATACCCACATGCCATATTGGTCTAACCCTACTGCAGCTTAACGTAATGAATTGAAAACGGCACTCTGCCTCACCACCACTCATTTCCCAGTGGGTTAATATTGTACATCAGGTTATTTTCCGGCCTGCCAAACGGTTATCATCCGTTACAAATTCACTTGTAGAGAAAGATCATCATGTTATCATGGAAAGCTGGCATTTCCGTCTCTCTTTACTCTGCGTCTGTTTCACCTTGTGAAGCTGTTCCAGAGTTAGACACACTCTCCCTCGGACGACCTTTACGCCTAGCCAGCGCTTGATTTGTGACTTAATGGAAAAGCAGGAACATGTGTAATAACCTTAAAATACCCCCCCATCCACCCCTCCCCAAGATCCACTTTACGTGAACAGACTTTGAATGTTAAATGTCTTAAAAAGGATACGAAACAGCCAGCTCATTGGTAGACTTAACTTATATTTGTGCACTGTATTTTGAGAGTGCCACTGGAGTGTGTGTAGGTGGGGGGGTGGGTTGAACTTGTCTCAAATGTCAAAGGTCAGACAGACAGCCAGACGGCATGTGGCGGTTTCAGCACACATCTAGGGCTGAGCAATATATCGATTTAATCGTTTAATTTGAATTAATCGATGAGCATATCGTTGTAAAATGGCTGAATCGTGAAATCGAGATTTTAACAATTTTGTTTTAAAAAAAAGTCATTTTGCACATTGCAATTATTTTTCAGGGATAGACAATCCCTGAAAAACAATGAGAGCTTTGGAAGTGGTGCTGTTTGTTTGTTTGTTTGTTTGTTTGTTCTTGAACAACTGTTATTGCACACATTGGAGACTAGTTGATAGTCTCATTATTTGTTTTATTAATTTCATAAAGAATATACTTATTTGAATTATGCCTGGGTCTTTTTGAGTTTATTTAGAGAAAAATAAGAAGAATAAAGATTACAATTTTCCATAAGTCTAAAAAAAAACTAGATTTGATTTTTAGGACATATCGCCCAGCAGCCCTACACACATCAAGCAGACGTCCCTCTCCGCTGTCCTAGCCAACACACAGACAGGCTCTGAAAATAGGCCACTGCCAATGTGCCAACACAGACAGAGCAGCCCGTGGGGGGAGGGGGCGAGGGTGTGCGTGTGTGTGTGTTCACTCAAGACTAGATGGAAAAACACAGACAGAGCGTCACCGAGTGATATAGTCAGGATGGGTAGTCTGTTTGGCCGAGTCAGCGCCTCTCTGTCAGATGGCGCTTTGGCTGGATGTTGTTTGTTTATTATGTGGGTCGTAATCAACGCTGATATTTTGCATTTCTCTCTCTGTGTTAATAAAGTGCTTGTTTTCGTGATTTGAATGTACTAAGAAAAGACTGGGACCGGCAGAGAATATGACCACTCTGCTTCATATTCTTTCTTCTTTTATTTTTTTATATTTCTCTCCCACCACCCCCCTTCCTCCTTTTCTTCCCATCTCCCCTTGTCTTCCTCAGTGGTGGGGTTGGACATCCAGGATGAGATGGGTCGCCATGAGGTCGGCCACATAGACAACTCAATGAAGGTTCCTCTCAACCAGGGCTATGGTTGTCGCTTTGAGGGAGAGTTCACCATCAACAAAGTAAGGCCTCGCATCACACTGCAAAGCGCAGAAGTAGGATCTCTCCCATTCGGAGAGAGGCAAAAGTCCTCTGTTTTGTGGCCAGTAATTGCATTATGATGGATCGGATAAGAAGCAAGGAATTACAGTGGGTCATACCCTCTCAGACTAGGTGTTGTTTATCTGTCTTGGACTTGAGTTTAATACAGGGGCTTCCTAACACCGCCTAAGAGGAATGAGGCCGGCCTGCGTATTCCTCTAGTCTAAATTGAGTTATGTTAAATGGAAGAGCATGCTCTAGGATAGACATCAGTTACATCTGAGTGTATAGTCTGGGCCCTTCAAGCCCTGTTTGTCCTGACACCCTCTTTTGCGTCACTCTTTCCAGTACATTTAAAATGATTAACCCAGCAGTTGTACATTTAACGCTCTTACTTGGTTAAATGTACAAGCTGAAAGAGCGGGAGCGCTAAGCAGCTGTGGAATAATTGGAGATTTGTGGAACATGTTAGGTGGTTAGATGTTTATCCTCTCGGAAGCAAAGAACATTGTAATTTCCAACCGATTGTGTATTCAAACTTGGTAGTTTGCTAACTAAATGTTTTGCAGGACTCGTGGCATTATTGGCACTCACTAACCTGTGTGTGTGTGTGTGTGTGTGTGTGTGTGTGTGTGTGTGTGTGTGTGTTCTCAGGTACCAGGAAACTTCCATGTGTCGACGCACGGTGCTACAGCACAGCCCCAAAGCCTGGACATGACCCACACCATCCACAAGCTGGCCTTCGGAGAAAAGCTCCTGGTCAGGACTCTATTATTCAGCACCTGCCTATCTCACATTCTATCGACCCCTATCTCACACACATACAAACATATATACACACACACACGCACAATGGAGGTAGATAAGATCCATCTAGGTCAAAATCTCTTTTTGGTCTATTCTCATGCAGGTACAAAACGTCCAGGGCGCCTTCAATGCGTTAGGAGGGGCTGACAGGCTGGCGTCAAATCGTACGTATGCACACTGTATCTCTACTCATCACAATGACTTCACTGTGTTGAACTATGCATGTGCCATTTAAGCGTGGTTGCTTGCTGACATGGGATGGTGTGATGATGAGACACCTAGTGGACAGTTATCGAATGCAATTTGAAAGGAAACCGATTCAGACAGCTGACATTGCATCTCAAATGGAAGGGTTTCATCTAGTTGCATCACTATTGAAACTATATCCATTTTAGGACATTGAAATTGAACATTGGACATTTTATTGAAATAACTTCTTCTTTGTTCCCTTGCAGCTCTGGCCTCACATGACTATATACTGAAGATTGTTCCAACCGTTTATGAAGACCTAGCAGGCAAACAGAGGTTCTCTTACCAGTACACGGTAGCCAACAAGGTACTGTATCCCTTCATGTTGTTTACACGCTAGTCATGGAAGCAATGCGACCATCCCAACATATGGCCAGAACATGTTGCCATGTCTCGCTCTCGACTTGTCCACTCACTCGGAAGTAGATGCTCACCCCTAGTGACTGAAAGCGCTCCTAGATGTCAACAAACCATAAACACACTTCCTAGAATTCCCTTGACTGACAGCCGGGTTCGGAGTGTGGAGTAATAACAGTGCCAGTTAGCTGTGAACTGGGGAGGATAAGAGCCGGAGCAAAACATTTTCCAAAATCTCATCACTAAACCATGAAAAAGTTTTGGCCTAGGTACACGTCAGTACTTGGGAGTACAACAACCTTCATGTTTCATGTTTAACGCATGAATGTTGTCAAATTTATAGTGTATGTGAATTTGATAGATTTAGCACAAATCTGATCTGTACTTAAACGTATTGTTAGCTAGTGACAAACATGACATCACACTAACTCACAACACATTATACCCTCCTCCCTCTTACTTTATTAAGGTTTTAGTCAGCCAAGATTTGTTGTTGTTCGTAAATTTTTCAATTAATCATTTATGAGTTAAAATTATGAGCACATCTCTGACATCACAACAACATCGGTCTTGGATAAACACGACTACTACTGCTAAAGATGATCATTATATAGCAGTTAACAAAGTTACAGAGTGCTCTAAATGGACCATTTTACATAATGGGATTAAGTGTTACTTAAATTGACTGTTCACTAGGCAAAATCTTGTGATCATAAGACAACTATCAATTGATTTTGTCAGGCACGACCCTACAACACATTACAACCTATGTGTCTACATTTCTAACATGTTTCTCTTTGTCCGTCCCCTTTAGGAATATGTGGCTTACAGCCACACAGGCAGGATCATCCCAGCCATCTGGTTCCGATACGACCTCAGTCCAATCACAGTCAAGTACACAGAGCGGAGACAGCCGTTCTACCGCTTCATCACAACAGTGAGTTAACTGTCCTCCAGAGGAAGAATCCTGGGGCCAAAAGTCTTTCATCGATTTATTTAAATTCAAAAAGTTCTTAAATACAGTGAATTTTTTTGTCTTTAAGGCTTAAACGCAATCTTAAAAATGTTCTACTGACATTTTTATTTAATGATTGTTTGACATCACATTTTGAGTGAGAAATCAACCTGGACGCACAGTATGTCTTACATACCTATATTGGGACTACTATTTTTTCACTTTTCACGTTTACTTTTTTGGGTCTTAGGATTTTTCTCATTGGCCTCATATAAGTTCTTAAAAGTCTTGAATTTAACCTGCAACCACCTTGTTTCCCGTTTGTCTTCCTCTGCCACTACTCCTCACCTGACCCTATTGGGCAAGGAATTTGTGCTAAGCCTGTACTTACTGCTCACTGATATTGTCAGGATAAGACTGGCTGACTAACTGATGAGCTACACCATTATTTGGCTTGTGTGTTGTTTTAGTTTATCATGACTTTAAGGCATGGAAAGGAGATGACTGTGCTTGTGGTGTGATTATGACTCACGGCTCAAGATTGTGAGTCAAGCTGTAACAGGGCTCGTTGTTGTTGATTCCTGAATGTGATTAAAACCAGTGGATTTTGAGCAAAGATATAACCATACAAGAAAATATTGAATCGATTGCCCCTTATATGGTGAGACTGACAGAGTGACCTGTTCTCTCTAGATCTGTGCCATCATTGGAGGGACGTTCACAGTAGCAGGCATCATCGACTCCTGTATATTCACCGCTTCAGAAGCCTGGAAGAAGATCCAGATAGGAAAAATGTCCTGAGGACTGCTCTTCACGCCCCACATCTTATTTATGATTGTAAGATTGTTAGCCTGTTAGCTATATCTAATGCTGCTTGAACCAACTTCCTTGTTGAGATTATACCAAAATGACCAGTGAATTGGTTTAAGCACTTGATCTAGCTACCAGGCTATGAGGCTGCATCTCAGTTTGTAAACCTCCTCTCCATCTGCCCTGGTGACTTGTTGGCATTGACTGTCACATGTCCATTTCCTCTGTCATCAGTGTGGGGAGGGGAGGAGAGGAGAGGAAACCCCTTGTCTTTTGTTACTGTTGAGATTAAGTGTAAGTACTGTGTGTTAGGGTTTGACCGATATGGGTTTTTGAAGGCTGATACTGACATTTTTACTGAAGTTGCAGATAACCGATATTTTGTGCCGATATTCAATATTTTAAAATTTGACCATTTTCATTCCAAAAGATTAGACGTATTCAGTGTTTCCGCCACAGTTCTATTCTTATCAGGGTGGAAAAGCCTCTGAAACGGCATTGAGACCGTCATGTGACACGAAAACCCTCCACTGCACCTATTCAATGGTAGGGGAAACTTGGGTCTTTGAATTACAACATAATTGAACAATCAATAAATAAAATGTGCAAGTAAAGATTCCTGGGGGAAACTTAATCATTTTGGCAGTGGATGACATGACTTACTGACATCTGATATTTAATAAAATATCAGATATATCGGCCTAACCCTACTGTGTATGGTTCCACAATGCTGCAAAAGGGAATGGTCAACTGAAGGAAATGTTGGACTGGTCTGTCTGTGCTCTGGCATAGACTGGACTGAACTCTAATGAACTGTATTTCATTGTTCCTGTTACTCACACTGTTGTTAAACCCATATTTTGTACTCTGCAACATGAAAGTGGCTTCAGCCCATCAGTTTGATCTCAAGTATTCGATCCGCGTGCCTTTAGGTTTGACGTCCCTCTGCGTCCCATACGAGATGATCAGCTTGATACCATTTGAGGCCACTGGCTTTCATTTCTGTTTTTCTTTCAGTCTATTGAAGTGGCTGTCACTAAAACCAGTATTTCCACAGGTTCTGTTATGCATGTTACAACTACAGTATGCGTATAGACCGGTTCCTAAGGTCAGCATTATTAGACAAAGAACATTTTAAAAACGGTGATCCTTGTTTACCTTCCAGTCACCTTATACCAAATGTTTCATCCTAGCTGTTAAACATCCTTGTTTCCAAAAAATTGTGATCCCTGTTGAAAGGAGAAAACTCTTTTGACTTTGATATTTCTGTTTTTGTCTGTTGTCATTGCATTTTGATAATTGCAAAGATAGTGAATGTTTGTTGCTGAGAGAGAAGTAGATTTACTTTGTTTTATTCTACATTGTGCGTTAATTTGTTTGCTGTTCATGTTATTCCATGAAGTTGTGATTAAGCTTTGGTTTTGTATGGAGGGAATTTGTTGGCCGAGAATGTTTTTCTGTTTGGTCATTATCGTTTTACTGTTGTTACCATAGCCTGTCTGATCGAGGACAGTGATAATCAGAAGTCAAAACTTGTCTTTCTACTCTTTCCTGTTCTGTGTCTCAAATGACTTTGTAATCTGTTCCTCAAGTAAAGGTACTGTAGAAATCAGTGTTGTACTCCATGTCTTCAGGTTACTGTAAGTCTAATGTATTCATCCATTGTGCAACACCACTGACAGCCATTCATTTCCCTTGTTTGACAAAGTTGCATGGTGGAGTTTAACTATCTAATTGATCCTTTTAATCCAAGTGAGAACTCCCCTATAGTGAGGTTTAAAAAGGAGGGATTTGATCTGTAACTTAGGTCAATCATATTTTTCCAATTTGAAGAGGTGCGAGTAATTGGTTGAATAAATAATGCGACTTCAAGTAGTTATGGTGTCTGGGTCGTTCTACAGGGAAGTAACTGCTGGTTACTTCAACTACAGCTGAATGTTCCCTCATTACTGACACCAACTTCATCAAAATAGCTTCCCAGCCTTTTTCACCTGAAACAGACTATTTATTTAAGTTTCTCTAAGTATATTCTGTCAGTGATTATTCATAGAAACTGAAAATGGAACTTCTGTCATAACTAGTCATAACCTAGTGGCTGTAAGTGTGTGTGTATGAAGCGGACTTTGCACCTAGATGCTGCTAGATTCCCTCAGCTACCAGCCAAAGTCAACACCGTACAGGCTGTCATTTGTGACATGAGTGTGTAAGAGGCTGTTAAGCTGTCATCATGCTTATGTCCAGATCAGATAAGATGTGTTTAGGTTGACTCACTCCTTTATTCACCCTACATCCCTATTTACCTACATCAGCTCAGTCCTTGTTCACAGTGTTGAGTATCTAAGCGTATCCACACCAACTAAATGAGGACTAGTACCATTACCAAGTGAGGCAGAGCTTCAAAAATCTGGTCATTTATTGTCTCTTGGTTTAGATCATGGCAGAGCATGTGGCTCTGACTCACAAGCAATGTATCCCAATGTAATTACTGACCTTTTTGTTTGGTTCTCTATTGTGGAACAAATCTTTGTAATTCCCTAAACCTGTTTTTTTACTGGAATATTGACAGATTAATTTCTATCTAACCTCACCTTGATCATTCAGAGAATCAATGAATGAAAAATGAGAGAGAAGTTATATTGCTTTATTTCTTCCCATACGGGCATATTTTGTACAAATAAACAAAGGAAGAATACTCTGTATATAAAAGATAAACATATAAATGAGTGAATAGAAAATACTCAGGGTTTGTTTTTGACGTAATGGTGCCACCCAGTGGCTGGTTAGGAGAACTACAGGCACATAATAGCTCAGTCCATTTGAATGCAGCAGCCCAGAGGGAAAGAGACGGTAACTGAGATGAGAGTATAGTGAAGACGTCAGCTCTGGTCATGAGGATCTATAGGCTGCTGTGGCTTTTGTTTGAACCCAGTATCAACATACCTGATTAGACATTATCTTCATGAATAGATGATTGGTTAAATGTCACTACTAGGATGTTACAAAAGCCTGTGCGCTCCCCCCGACCCGAGTTGCCCACTGTGGCAGTGAATTTTTACCCTCTCCTATCTCTTGGGCTGCATCTTTGGTAGATTACAGGTTGGAGGAGGCCAGGCAGGTGGCGTCTGGCGAGGAGAAGAAGTCACAGACGCCCTCCTCGGACAGCTGTCCATACTCGTTGTTGTAGAAGGTCTGTCCTGACAGCTGGCTGAGGAAGGCGGGCCGGTGCCTGGAGCTGCCGGTGCCACTGCTTCGGCCCAGGGAGCCATGGGACGCTGTCAGATGCTCTGTGCTCCTGCTGCTTACATGACTGGGGACCCAAGAAAACCAGCTGTCAGCATCTCTGTTACTGCAATCTCATTCACAACTCTTCATTTATTGAGGTAGGCCAGCAATAGTATATGGTATATGATATATAGTTGATGATGTAGTATGTATATGATGTAGTATATGATGATGTAGTATGTATGATGGTATGTAAAGCCCTTTGAGATGTGCTTGTATAAAGGGCTATATAAATACACTAGATGATTAAGATTAGATTAGATTAAAGTTGACCTTTTTGAGATTGCACCCCTGTGCTTGTGTTCGATTCTCTCAAATTCTTCTGAGGCCAAAACCATCCCGCTGTCTGTCTGGTTGTCCTGAAAAGAGACAGAGTCAGACATCGTATCAATAAAATGCCTATGGTTGACCCAACTTCTATGTCTGTCTCCAGCAGGGGCAACTATTGTTATCAGTTATCAGACGATAACGTTCCTTAGAGTGAAATGCCATTCAATAAAATGTCACCAGCAAGGTTCACATTTTGAACAATTGATAGGAAGATAAAGAGCTTACTTGGGGAGCTTTCTGTGGATGCATCTCCAGGGGCAACTCTTCAAATGTCTTCACTCTGGGCTGGCACATCTTTGATGGTCCCACAAACACACACCCGGCAAAGGGCACGCAGTTATAATACCTAGCAAAGAAGTATATGAAAGAGTATCAGATAAACACATGATGGATTCTGCTGACATCATCCCAATGCTTGCAGACAGCCTGCAACTGGTAATAAGTCCTAACCCTAACTTGAAGTTCTATCAAGCAGTTTCTATTTCTGATGTTTAAACACAGAGCGTAAATGTTAATTGCAAAATGTTCATTTAGAAAAATAATTGGCATCTAAATGTCATTACTCAATATGTCATGGATAGGGATGGTTTCATTTTCAAAGGTCTTACTATTTGTTAGCAAACGTTTTAGGTTAACAAGTAACTTCGGCAGCATTCCATAATGAAATGTATTTTTTACATGCCATCATTTTCTAAGTGAAGGTGTCCGTTCTTTCCAATGGAGGATATCTCATTAGAGAATCCAACTCTCAGCTGTGTGGCTGTGTAGACCAGTCAATGAATTTAGTGCCAAACACATGCTCAAAGAACAAGGAAAGCCAACAGCCCACTTCACATCCGGGCTAATACGTACTGTGTACCTGATGCACCTCTTGATTCAAGAGAATCAGGTTGTTTGACAGTCCTGCTATGCTGTTTTACATTCATCGTAGTATTGGCACTACAAGTTGCTCTAGGGATGCCCCTAAATAGTGTGGAGTAGCTTCCTTTCCTCATTTTTCCCTCTTGGCAATCTGTAATTTACTGATTTGGCATGATTTTGCCTATTCTGTGCTT
>OMLI01087675.1:0-22929 GCA_900302605.1 Rondeletia loricata
CCTCCACCCCTCCTTACCCCCCCATCTTTATCTCTTCTGAAACCACATTGAGATGTGTGACTCCTCTTGTGTCAACTGTCTTGCTCTGTTGCCATGTTTAATTGGCAGATCTGTCAGCTTTGCATAAATCTTTGTAAATTACATAGCCCTTATCTCATCCCAGAGATGGGCCCTGGGGTTGCTCCCCTTTAACCATTGGCTCAGCCAGTGGGGCGTGGCAGGGAAATGACTCGTAATTGGAGGCAGCCAAGGGTCGTCGCCCCCTGACACACGCTCAATAAACAGCCCTGAGCTTATACTGCTGAGGACTCACTTCTGACTTTCTTCCGATTTTTCTGTGCAGTATTTTCACAGCTAGCCTTTGTCCCTCACACCACACACACATATGCATGCATTTTTTTCTCTCCCCTGCTCTGCTCTCTTGCGCTCTGATTGCTGAAAGCTTCTATTCTTTACTCCCAATTCTCTACAATGCTGTTGCCGAAGGTCTGTTGCTCTGTTCAATCAATGCAAATGGCTTCAAGATTGTGTCTGCAGATGGTTTGTGTGTGTGTGTGTGTGTGTGTGTGTGTGTGTGTGTGTGTGTGTGTGTGTGTGTGTGTGTGTGTGTGTGTGTGTGTGTGTGCGTGCGTGTGAGTGTGCGTGTGCTGTGCGTGTGTGTGTGTGCGCGCAATGCCTACCTAGCATCACAATGTGTCACATTGCAATGCCTACCTTTTCATAGACTTACAATGGAGACCGGTGTAACGTTGGTGTAAAGTCTTTCATTTAGTTGTAATGTAGGCCTACATGTAGCATTCACGTGGTGTGGACTTAGAGTGTAAATGACACCTGTGCCACACCTATGCTTCACTATATACATTAATGAGTTTATGTTAGAGAATATCACCACTTACCTAATTAGTAAAGTCTGCACGTCTGCATGTGTACTTTTAAAGATCCTTAAAAAGATCCTGTTGCAATCAAGGTACAGACACAAAGACTGATTATCCGCAAAACGTTTTGCAGCAGGGGAGAAACACAGTGTAGAGACAGGCTGCCTAATAAGTTATTAGCTGATTCTGATGCTATAGAACACGAACAGATTCCTAAAGTGGATTCCTCTAATCAAAAGATCAGCTATTCATTGCAATTACCAAAAAATATTTTTAGCATCCGAGAATCATCAACAAGATTTGCCAATGCAATTGCCTTTGGTTGGGTTAGAATATCCTGCAGTTACAAATGAGCCTATGTTTTGTCAAATTGGAAAAGAAAACAGCCTATTTTCATAGTTACCGCGAGGATCAAACTAAACAAAGATGGTTCAACATTGGTAAACCCAATATTGAGCTGGATTTTCCCAACAGTTGCTTTCACATTGCTTGCACTTGCTTAGGTAATAATGTGATCAAATACGGACATCGGAAAATGTCCTTACAATCATGGCAAGCTCAGTGAACCATTGACTATTTGTGTATTGAGCCATGAGTTATTTTTCCAAGGCAGACGTTACTAGGCAGATCATAATGAAATCATTATGATATCCTCTAACGCATAAACGTATGAACGTATGTGCATTTTTGTATGTGCTACAGGCAGGTAGGGTGTAGTGTGACGTATGAGAGCAGATACCAATTCATGTGTAGCACAAGTGTCGCATAGATAAGCCAAGTGTAGTGCAGACATTCCAGGTTGGCGTTGCAGGTACTGATTCTGTAGAATTTGGTAGGAATTTTAACGTCATATGCATACATGTGTGCATACATGCATGTGTGCATACATGTATTTGTGCATGTATGGAGGAGTATGAGCATGAAAATGAAAATGCACTGTTCACGTTTTAGAAATAAATTGTTAATATAGCGGGCAGATGGGCCTTTATGTACAGAATCAGGTGTCTCTCATAGTATTTTGAAAATACACACAGACATGGACTGTTTGATTGTGTTACAGTCATCATTATTGTACCTAAGCCCCTCTCTGGGTGATTGGGTGAGCTGTGCCCGTCTCTT
Organism: Rondeletia loricata; assembly: GCA_900302605.1. Taxonomy (NCBI): domain Eukaryota; kingdom Metazoa; phylum Chordata; class Actinopteri; order Beryciformes; family Rondeletiidae; genus Rondeletia; species Rondeletia loricata. The sequence continues at coordinate 1,995 of OMLI01087675.1, forward strand.
GATGGATTGTGATGGGTTTGATTTGGCTGTAAGGGGAAGAGAGGAGGTGAAAACATAACTGTCAGAAGTATTTCTGTCAAGAACAGAAATTATCCTCCGTCTTCCCAGCACCCCCACCTCTCTCATTGTTGATGCGAATAAACTTTCAACCTTGGATGGAGAGCCTCTCATTCACTCTAGAGCTGACTGACGGTATGTTTATTGTTTTCCCTTCACCTCTTCTCTCTCTTCTCTCTCATTTTTTGTCTCTCTCATTCATTCTGTCTTTCATTATTTATTTTCTCTCTCCCCCTGCCTTCATCGTCTGTCCCTCTCCCCTCTCAATCATCCCTTTCACACCACACATCTCCTCTGTCATCTTTTCCTCCCCTCATGCTGCTATTTTCTCTTCCTCTCCTGCTCCCAGGCTCTCCTGCAGCCAGTGGCACAGGCACGCTGCAGATCTATCTGATAGATATTAATGACAACCCCCCGGCGCTCGTACCCAGGGAGTCTCAGATCTGTGAACGGATGAACAGGAACACCAACGGTGTCAACATCACGGCCGCTGATGCCGATACAGACCCCAACGCCGGGCCCTTTGTCTTTGAGCTGCCCAGCTTCCCCCCCAGCGTCCGACGTAACTGGACCATATCTCGGATCAACGGTGAGGAGGTGTTGGCTTACGACGACAACAGTACCAGGGAACTTAGGAGAAAAAATCATTTAGGATCAGCATGACTCTGGCCATTTTTGACCTGGACCCTATTTTCCGATTTTTCCATCATACTTAACGTCTTGCTTGTCAGGGTGCGTGACTCTCCAATTCAGTCCTATAGGGCCAATGGACACTTGAGGTGCTTTTGGGGTTTTAGTGTCCATTGGCCCGTCAGGACTGTATTGGCAAGCAAGATGGAAGTAAGCTCTATAGTGAAGAAATTGATGCGATTTTGGTCAGAATCGATTGGTATGGTGTAAAATGATCAAATATGGTCCGGATCGAAAATGGCCGGAGTTATGCTTTAATAAGTGTGTTGATCAGTTATCATCAGTAGTAACATCTAGTAACTCTTCTCCTTCTTCTTCACTCAACACAGGGGACTATGCCCGTCTGGGGTTGCGTTACCAGGTGTATTTAGAGCCAGGGATGTACGAGGTCCCTATAATTGTGTCGGACTCGGGGAACCCTCCCTTGTCCAACAGGTCGATCATCAAAGTGAAGGTGTGTCCTTGTGATGAGCATGGAGACTGTACCACTCTTGGGGCTGTGGCTGCCGCTGGACTGGGAACTGGAGCCATCATCTCTATTCTCATCTGCATCATCATACTGCTCAGTAAGTGTTTGCCGTTCATATCACATTCTTTCACTCTCACATCATTTTCTGTCTCTCACACGCGTCACACACACACACACACAACCCAGACGCTGAAGCTGCCTGTGACTTGCTTTGATTTGCCTTTCTCCCAAACAGTGTAGGTCAGGACACTATAATAAAACATTCACCAGGCTGTAATACATAAACATGCGCAGTAGTTTGTATTATAGATGAATGCCCTGGCTGCTGGAATCCTCTCCTGCATCTCACAGAAGGTTTTTGTCTTCTTTTCCTGTTTGGGCAAATATCTGCTGATATCTGCCTTGCCGATGATTCATGCCGCTGGGTTTCTATATTGCCGTGGGTTGCGTTGCTCACATACTTTTCAGACTTTTCAGAGTTTTATAGAGAAATTCACCTGCAACTGGCAGCAATCAGAATTTAAAACCTGATATTGTACGTGGGTGAAGCACTCTTTTCACCACCACTACCACCAATACAAGCTTTGGAAGTCGCCTTTCCCGGTTGCATGTTTTGTTGATGCGGGTTCGTTGGTGTTTGTCACGAAGGCTGTTGTGTTCATGCGGTGTGGTTATTGTGTGTGGCGTTGCAGGCATGGTGCTGCTGTTTGTGGTGTGGATGAAGCGCAGAGAGAAGGAGAGGCAGACCAAGCAGCTGCTCATTGACCCCGAAGATGATGTCAGAGATAACATCCTTAAATACGACGAAGAGGGAGGGGGAGAAGAGGACCAGGTGAGACACAGACACACACACACACACACACACACACACACACACACACACACACACACACACTCTCCAAGTTGAACACCTGTGCCCCCGCTACATCTGTGTCTCCCTGTGTCTGTCCTGTAGGACTATGACCTGAGCCAGCTGCAGCAGCCTGACTCTCTGGAGCACATCATCAGTAAACCCCCCGGTGTCCGCAGGGTGGACGAACGCCCCATCATCCCCGAGTCCCAGTACCCTATCAGACCCCTCGTGCCCCACCCTGGAGACATAGGGGACTTCATCCATGAGGTGAACTTAACAGGGCACGCACACACACGTGCACACACACACACAATACACCTCACATACCCAAGACCTCAACGTGGATTATATTCATTAGTCATTAGATTGTTTCTCCCACACTGTATTGACCTATCCATTTCACTTTCCATCGATCTAACATTGAATGTGATTACGTATTTCTGGATGCTGTTCAATTTGTAAGCTTCAGTGTGCTGGTAGAAACAAGGTAGAGGAGTTTAGTTTTACCTGACAGCTGTTATCGCAGTGCCAAGTATATACACACACACACACACACACACACACACACACAACCAATGTTGGCACACTCATGCAAGAAAATGCTGATTGACAGACTCGTGACAACACGTTCACACTCGAGAGGTGTTGGCAGCTGTTCAGCTTTGATCCATCCAGCCTTAACTCACTCTCTCTCTCTCTCTCTTCTCTCTCTCCCTCTCTCTCTCTCCATCTCTCTCTCCCACTCACACATGTACTCACCTGATCTCGCTCCAGCAGTCTGGTAAAACACAAACACAACAAACACATGGTGTTTCTGCCATCCATTGTCCCCCTGGGGGCTGAGGCTCTTTTTAGATTCCTGTCCACGGCATCCCTCTGTACTCCAGTGGAGTGGATGAAGTCCGTCCTCTTCACCTGCCTATGTTTTTTCCCAACAGTTTTCCTGTTTCCAATATTAATTTCCAACAGCACCATTCCTTGTTGCTTTGTTATCACTCTGATCAACCTGCCTTTCTCTTTGTCGCTGCGTTTTACTGTTCACCCTAGGCATGTGCATACTGACCGCTTTCCTCCCCCTCGTCCCCTCCCAGGGTCTGCGGGCGGCGGACAACGACCCCACGGCCCCTCCTTATGACTCCCTGCTAGTGTTTGACTACGAGGGCAGCGGCTCCACCGCCGGCTCCGTCAGCTCCCTCAACTCCTCCAGCACGGGGGACCAGGACTACGACTACCTCAACGACTGGGGCCCCCGCTTCAAGAAGCTGGCCGACATGTACGGAGGAGGGGATGATGCTTAAACCCACACACTCACACACATGCACACACACGCTCACCCATACGCACGCACACAAACACACACACACACACACACACACACCCTCGTCCCGTCAGCTGGCCTGCCATGCTCTGTCCCTCTAACACATGGGGCCGAACGCCCTTACTGAACACACACAACGATGACGACATACTCACACTGACGACCAACTGACTGACCAACCGACCAATCAAATTACCCGCCACAGTGGACCGTGCCACGAGTCAGTTTTGGGTGCTGTTCTCAACCGTCTCCTGCTCTAAGCCTGTCTGAGACTGAAAGGGAAGCTCTGAATCGCAGGCTTCTCATTGTTTGTATTTCCAAACTCTTGTGCTTTTGTCTGTTTTTTGTTTGAGGTGTTGTGCTGGATGTAGGCGTTACTTTTTGTCTGGTTTTGTTTTTCCTTTAGTTTGCTCTGCTTCTTTGTTTTTTGTTTATTTCACTCCCCTTAGATGTGAGCCGTTTCCTGTTCCAGAGGGTTTTCACTTTTCCCTCGCTCTCAGCCCCCGCCTGCCTCTCTGCAGAAGCTTTAGGTTCAGCTGCTTGCTTTGTCTGAGGGGAAGAAAAGAAAAAAACCGCAGAACACAGAAATGAAAGTCCTTCCTGCACGGAGGGCCCTGGTTTATTCTTTCTTGAACTTGAATTACTTAGAACAGAAGCACTGTTGTTTAAGAAGTGCCTTCAGTGGTGCGTATTTAGCAGACTCCCGCTAACTCAGGATTGGTTGCCATTTTCTGGGCTTACGTGCCCGCCATATGACCCCTGACCCTTTAACTCGGACCTTCCCTTTGTCATTTCTGTTGTCCTGCAGGGCCGTGGTGGCTGCGGGAGATGTCAGTGCTGGTTTCAGAGGAGAATTGACTGGCATCCTTGGCATACGAGGGTGCTTTATGTAGACATACTGTACATAGGCCTACAGTGCGTCTTTGTAAGTTACGGACAAATCATCCTTTTAAAGTCAGGCGTATCTGTGCTCATAGGTCACAGCCAACTTGAATGTGATTATTGAAATCACAAAAATACATTATGGGACGAAAAAGCGTTGTGTGTCTATGTTTAGTGTGGCTTTGATAGCAGCTGCGTTTGTTTTGAGCTCTCGTTATTTGCACCTAATACTTGATAAGGCTTGTCGCTAAATTGATTAAATGATAAGTCACGTGTGTTACCTCTATAATGGTATATGAAGTACATATGAGGGTTATTTAAGGAGACTTTGTCCCTACGATCATTTGGGGATTTGCATGTTTATCCCTAGACCCAAAGGTAATCAACATGGCACCAGTTATTGTGTGGTAAATGTGTCAAAGAAAACTATATAACTGTACAAAGACGAGGAAATATACATATTTTTTAAGCACTAGATGACTTCAGATAGCTCTTACAGCATTACAGACAGAATGATGAGCTTGTATGAGCCCTATTCTGAGACCCATTCTCTCTGGGGGGTTTTCTGTTTTTCTTTTCTTGTGTGTTTTTTGTTGTTGTTGCTGTTTCACTGTTGTTCTATGACAAACTTTTAATATACACACTTTGGTGTCGGTTCCTGACGCAAAAACGGGGAGAGCTGAGCCTCAGCCAGGGATTCAGCGCCTCCACAATCTGTCTCTCTTCAGGCAGCATTTCATTCATCTGAAATGTTCTTCTGAAATGTTTGGCTGTAAGTTCAAGAGGTTTTGAAAAGAAGTTTGAGGGAGGAAAAGTCTTGTAAAGTTCTGCACTTTATCAAAGCAGAGTTACATAACTAAAGCTTCGGTGATAGCGCTCGTTATTGTATTAGACAGTTGCGTTGTCTTTTAATGAAAAAGCAGCGCTACCCATGGGCATTTAAATCATATGTCAGTCCCTTGAACTGGGTATTGTGAAATGAAACAAGACTTTTAGTCTTGGTGTTAAATTATTTAGACATGCAACATATTTTACACAGGGACCTTCGGAGATGCTGGTGAGTGCCCATTGAAATGCTCTGAAATGTTAGCTAACTGCAACTCAGATAGCTTTTTCTAGTGCTGGAAGAATGTGATATCTGCTAAAAGCTCTTCAACAGCCAGTGCTGGGAGTGTCACTGTATCTCCCCACTCTGGATGGGGAGATACAGTGGATTTGATAGGTATTGGCCAGAGTTGTGTGTTTAATCCACCCTTCAGATCCTCTATTAATTAAGAAGATGATGACTCCCTGGAGGTAATCTTCTTGATGAGTGAGCCTCTACAGTGTCCTTAAAGACATTTATTTTAGTTCCCTCTGCAAGCCCTGCAAATCTCTCAGTGAGTTGTAATTCAGGTGTTTATTTTGGCACAAGAGGTGCCATGAGGTCATTTTTTTACCTCTCTCACATTTAAAAATGCCTATATGTTTCACAAAAACGATCAGGCTCTCTGTCCATGCATTTCCCCAGAAGGTGTGTTATTTATCACCTTATATTTGAAGATTAATGTAATACATTCCTGGATTATTTAATAACATTACATTAATACATTCATAAGATGTGATGAGGAGGATTCTCCACTCCGGCTCCTCTTTCTGCCATCGCATTTCACCTGTTCCTCACCCAGCAGGAGTCACCTACTCACTCTTGAGAGTTTGACCAGGTAATGCCAACATCCGCTCTGCTGTACTGAAGTAATAGAAAATGGGAGAGTGATTTGGCCATAGACAAGGGAAGGAAGGTGATAGTATAATTGATTCGTAGATAAACAGGGGAAACCAGTACCTTGAGCTGTAGGAACTGACAGCAACGATGTTCAGGACACGCTCAGAGCAGAGAAAGACATGGGAAACGGAGTGGTTTCCACAGGAAGCAGCTTACTGCTGGATAAGCTCTTATCCTTCTTATTGCTCTTCAGCATAGCTTACAGAATATTTTCCACAAAATAAACACAACTGTTACTTTCTGCTATTATTATTTCTGGCATTTAAATGTTGTATATACATTTTTTTTATACATTTGGTGAAATGATTTATTTGTTTGTATGTGGTCTTTGCATTTTGTGTTGTTTCAAATGAATACTTGGCAAGGTATATTTCACCACAAAAAGCCATGTGCATTTATGAGGATCTCCAAGTTTCTATATGAGCTTACAGCCATACTTGTTTATGTGTGTCACTGTTCGAGGCTGGCTTCATCATAGTGAAAAGGTAGCCGTTCCACTTTATAACCAACTTGTACAGTCTATACTACCACGCACGCACCCCTCAAGGCCTTATTGTATATATGTGAGTGTTCTATATTATATGAGCCCACCCAGCATTGTTCTAATTCAGCTGTGGAGCTCTAACATTGCTGAAGGCCATCCAGCATTCATAAAGACATGGTTCATGAAAGCCTTGTTCCCTTATGCCTATCAGATATTCATATTGGATTCAGGGCCAAACAGAGCAGGAGGTCCCACACACTTTACACAAGGCACCTGACCTTCATAGCTCTGTCACACATGACACAGTGCCATTATGATACTGAATGTTATCAATGACGAGCAATGATACGGGGCAGTAAATCATCAATGGAGTCAATCAAACCTGACCTCCCATTTAAATGCAATTTGTGAGGGATGTAAGGGACAATGAGGGATGATTTATCATTACTTGTTCCATAGGGTCCACTTGTCTTATTGACGTTTCCTTGCTAAACTGAGGGTTGAATTAGCAAGAGGTTCTTGAATACATATGGAGGTATAATGGATAATGATGGAAGAACTACTGCACTGCCGTAGTTCAGCCCTGTCATGTGGCTAGAGGCATGGTCTAATAACAATGGCTACCTTCTCCCATGCTCTATTCACAAGAGGTATGCCTGGCCCTACAGAGAGCTCCTCTGCCTCTCTGTAGTGTTTGCCTATGGACAATTGGTCTCACTCTGGACACTGCCTGACCATGGAGACACACATGACGGGAGGCTCCAGCAGCAGTCAGACTCCTGCTAGTGTCCTGCTATGGCCAGGACCACAAAGACAGGCAGCAGTGTCTCATATGAGTTCTCCCAATATTGCTCAAGTCTGAGTGTACATAATGTAGTATTTGCTTGAAGCTAAACAGACCAAGTTAGGCAAACTATAACTGTACAATTGGAGCTTTTTTGCATGTGTCTTTTTATAATGGACAGATGAGTTCTATAACAGTAACCATACAACATTTTAAAATGTGTCGCAGCCCGCATGACCGAGGTTGCAGTCCAGAAGGAATTCTGGTGTACCATACTCACATAGATTCAAATGGAGAAGAAAAAAAAAAAAGCAGAAAAAATTATTGCACAGTTATCAAGTCAAAAGACTTTTTTGTAAACTGTCAACAGCACAAATATTTTGTATTGTTGTTTGTACCATTTTTGTAAGAAAAGTGAAGAAAAAATGAAAAAAAGGGAAAGAGTCTGTTGTTTCAAGCGTGTTTCTAGTGCCACTGCAATCTTGGTTTCCAAATACAGTACAGTACATACGCAGCCTTGCAGATCAACCTTGTAATATAGACGCTGAGCTGGAGACTCCCCGTCAGCACCCTGTGTTATAAATAAAATTCCCCCTCCTTATAAGAATACTGCCTCCTGTCTCTTCTTTCTCTCCCGATGCCTTCTGCGAGGGGGGGGCATTTCCTCACACTCATTACTGTCATTTGACAAAATTATTTGATTATTTTCAATTTGCTGATGTGATTAAAAAGCCCCTAAAAGGTCAGGTTATGTTTTAAATGAACTGAAAACCCTTTTGTCCATTCAGACAACTTGGCACAGGGTGTCAAATGTTAAATTGTCATTTACATTTAAAAAAAAATTTATTTTAGTGTGGCATTGCCCATTAATAAAGGGGGATACGGCACTGCAGGTAGATCAAAGAACAGGTGGAAAATTTAAGTTCATTTAAATGTCACAAACATTGGTGTTTTTTTAAATTATTATTATGAAATAATGGTAATTAAAACAATTTGTTGTTGTTGAATAAAAACAGTTTCATCACCTAGAAGTTCATCATGCTGAAACATGTTCAATGTGCCAGATCTACAGTATGAGTTCAGTTGTTATGATGATCGTTTTGCTGTTTAACTATTCTGGTAAAGTCACCCATGTCCCAGCTAGTCTATTAACCTGCTGTAATGTGTGTCTGCATCTGGGGCAGCAGGGGAGCACAGACTGAACCTGAGGGTAGTAATATGGTAACTGCATTTGATTATGACCCTGGAAAAGCAGAATGCAGTTTGATGGGAGGCCCCAAGTCCTGTATAGAGTAACACTCATCTTGATAGAGTGAGCGTGCAAACTGCATGATAACTGGATTACAAGAACACATCAGCCGAGGCCCAGACTGGGGGGCGCTTGTCAGGGGAAGGGGATGAGGTGTGGATTTCCAATGACCTTGATCAAAATGTTATCAGTTCTTGTTTTTCAGATTTGTACTTTCACAGTTATCTGCAAACATGCATCACACATGAAATAATACAAACCTACAGGCATATACATGTGCACCTACATATCCATGCATACATTTACACTTGCTGTAAATATAGAGTTGTCTACATTAAAGGTGCATGTTGTCATGGCAGTGTACTCATTTATATACAATATACCGGTATATTATTCTTTGTTCAAATATAAATGATCATAATTTGCATAAACAATTTATTCTAGGAAGCATTTCCTAGATGTTTAGAATCACAGAAAATTTGAAATTCCGTGCTTCTATTTGCATGGATGATTGAGTTTCTTATTCCAACTTAGTTAAGTGAAAGCCATGAACAAACATAGGCACAAATGATCAACACAATTAATCCTGTTCATTTGTCAACTCTGCCTAACACGGCCCTCATCCAAGTTGCGGTAATGAAGTATTTCCCAGCTGTAGCAGATGAAATGCAATGAGAAATAAACTCAACATGAAAATACAAAGAGGTGCAGATCATATTTCCTTAATTTTTTACCTTTGTTCCCATGAACATTTCATTTATGTGCTGCTACATAAAATGGTGTCACCATGGGAATCATGCCACTGAAACAGTCGCTGTACAGCACAAGCTCTTCACACGCATCAAACACTTTATTACTGTTAACAACACAACTGTAAAATGGTGATTTTGTTCAGTTCTTATGTTTTGCACTTAAATTATTATTCTTTTTTATTTTGTTTTATTTATTTTCTTTAACCTTGTTTGTTGAAACACAAGGGAAAAAACATGTTTGAATATATTAATGTACTTGGTCAAGTAAATGTAAGTGTTTTTAAAGAGTTTTTGTACTGAAGAAAATAAGGCAGGTGTGTTAATGAATGTCCTTGCACTTATTTTCATAGAATAAAGTTGTGAATTATATGCTATTGAAAGCAGTTAATTTGAATGACCTACCATATTTTTGTCCTCCAATCAAAATGTCAGTATTGTAGGGGTACCTTTTGCCCATCAAAGTAAAAAATCCTGGACCGACCAAATCCTGGAGAAAATAAATGCAGAACTTGACACTTTTATCATGACGATATGCATGAAGGCTTTGAAAAAAATCCAGGCATACTGCAAATACTGTGAAATCTAGCTGCCGGTGCTCCTTGAAGTGCTTTATAACATACACTACTCGTCAACAGAAAAAGTAAAAGGTGTTTATTGACATTTCACCTCAGCTTTAATTCTCAATTGAAGGTTTGGTTGGCCACTATAAAAGCAGAGGAAACCTGAGGCAGAACAGGAGATCAGTTAGCAAGTCAGTCGAGGCAGTCAAGGCTGGATGAGGAGGAAGATGAGATGACCTCCACTTGTACTCTTTTAGCACAGCAGGTCAATGAACCGACGGCAGACTGCGTCTCCTCCTCATCGATTGGCCTGTCAGAGCGCGTCAATGCACCAGCAGACAGAATAACCCCTGCTGTCTGGCACTGAGCGGGGCTGCACACACACTAGCATGCATGCACAAACAACCTGTATATGCACGCACATACTCCTCTCTCTCTCTGTCTCTCTGTCTCTCTCTCTCTCTCTCTCTCTCTATCTCTCTCTCACACACACACACACACAAACACCCCCATAAATACCCCACCCACCAGAAGAGACTGATCTGTTCAAATCATACCACCTGTTTCCTGACACATAATCAAGGTAATTTGAGGGTAAAGTTTGGAGAGAGAAAAGCAGTGGGAGTTCTGCCCCCCAGCAGTAAAACACCAGGGTTGATGGGATGAGTCAGTATGGATTAACCCAGGTAGTAGTCATATGATTATCAGACTTGCCCCATGCTGCATTTTGACCCTTTATGGATTTATACAAGTGGGTGGTTTGCAATTTATATCGATTCTATAATGCAACTCTTTTTTTTTTTTTACCCCTACCAGCAATGTTTTGCAGGTCATCAGTGCTATGGAGGGAAAGAGGTGAGCCTAAATTATTTCAGCCTAGCCTGAAAGAGGTTATGTTAACCAATGTCACAAAAAATACACTGAATGAAGAACAACCTGTCTCTTGTACTAGATATGAAACACACACACACACACACACACACACCACTCACAGGACAGTGTTGCCAGGAGAGATGATATCGTCACAGAGTATAATGTGGGTGTGTGGGGACGATTAAGTGCTGTAGTTTCTCTCTCCATGCACTTGACTTGAGCATTAATGCCATGACATTAGTGTCAATGGCATCACCAATGACTACAGCTTGTAAAAGCGTATTCACCACAGAACACCACTGATCTGTGTCATCTGAATGGACAGACCAGTGTCAACCAATCTCTATACTGGATCAAAGCACCAATGAATAAGTCTACACTACATAGCAACAGTAATCTGAATTCATTAATATGTTCTTGGTTATAAACAGCATCTTCACCAGGCAGAATATGAACACAAAAAATACTGAATGTTTATTACATTGGAGTGCCTTACTTTACTGCTGAAGTCGGATATATTTCTGACTTGATAAGTGCAACAGATCATACATAGAAACTTGCACTGCTTGTCACATTCGCTTAACAGACCATATGTGCTGCCAAAGTAACAGAAGGAATCATACAACAATTGTTCTGACAGACACATCTCCTTTACATACACTAATATTAACTTTGCTCTCTCCATCCTCTAAAAGTAGGTGCTTCTTAGCACCTTTAAGGGATCTTCAGCTTCTCCCTGTAGACGATAGGTACAACCTTAGTAGAAGCCATAAATGGTTCTATTTAGAACTCTTCATAAATAAATAAAAACAAGGAGCACTTGAGCTGCCTAATGTCCCGCCATAATCACCATGATATATTAAACATAGCCAGTTATGCTAATGAGGTCATTCATTAAGCTAATCAATGCATTAATTAGCACATATTTCTATGTCAACATACTTGCCTTCACATAACAAATGGGTGGGATGTGTTAATAATATGAACTCTATATCTTAAGACATTAAATAGTTATAGTAGAAAATCTGTTGTAATATGAATATTTATGCTGCAAGGTTGCTCCAAAATCTAATCAGATCATCTGCTCTATAGTGAAGTTTATATAATGTATTGTTCTTGAGTTATTGTGTTCAAAAGAATGTGTCTACAGACAGACAGACAGACAGACAGACAGACAGACAGACAGACAGAGACAGACAGACAGACAGACAGACAGACAGACAGACAGACAGACAGACAGACAGACAGACAGACACCACCATAACAACATAACAAAAACATTTTCTGAATTCACATCAGTTTATGCTCTATGCTTCAAAGCCTAGAAATCTTTTACTGTAACTAATAAAGTTCATGGTTCCTCACTAAGCATTTATCAGCTGAGCGAGACAGGATGATTGATACCAATAGACGCTCTTATGCTAGAAAAGTAATGGACTAACAATAGTCGTGGACTTTATTTCAACTTCAAGATTTTGGTGAACATTTTCCTATAATGGCATTTAAAGATCAACTAGTCTCTGAGATAATTTGATCACACTCCAGAATAATTATGAATCAATAAAAGACCAAATTCATGATCCAAATATTAACTACTGGCGCTGCCACAGACTGTCAACACAAGGGACTCCAGACAATGTGAGACAGAAGCCTTTATACAAGAACTGACAATATGTGACAGCTTAATGTGTTTTTATATTGTATCTTGACTTATTTTCCTTCTGCAAGTTCAGCTCTTTTAAGAATCTGTCTGTACTGTGCCCAGTTTTTTAAATATAAATAAATAATTCATTCTTTTTTTCCGGAGGAAAACAAAAACGCATCGGTGCTACATTTTAGAACCTTCATAGAACCCTCTTTTTCGAAAACTGTTCTTCCGATGTCAGGAAGTTATCAACGGCACCACAGGTGTGTGTTTAGAGAGAGCGTGTTTTGAGATTTGTGATATCACTTTAGCATATAGCCAGGTATATAACTGCCCTGAGGGAGCTCTGTAGACATGGCCAGACCAGTCATCCATCCATCTATCCATACAATTTCCACATATTCTCCATCAGTGACTTTCATTTCCCCTATGATGGCCTGAGGATGAGAGGGACAGAAGCGAAATGGGGAAAGGAGGGAATGGCCCAAGTCTGATTGGATATGGATCTAATGGCTGCTTTAGTGGACTGCTGGACTGCCTCTGGACCCAGACATAGCAGACTAGTGAAATAGAGATGGCGGTGGTGGTGGTCTGCGTTCTGAGTCCCATCCCAGTAATGCATTTACTCCAAGTCGTCCAAGAGGGATGCGTCGCTCGGTGTAATAAGAATAAACAAATAGCCATACCGCATTGGCTTTATTGTCTTACATCAATGTTGATTTATTCACAGCCATGGTGGGCTATTCTATGCAGATTGCCTGATGCCCCCTCGGCGAACTCCTCATCTAATCCTTTGAGAGAGTAACGCGCTGTGTGGGGAGGAGTGGGCTCTCAGGAGAAATGAGAGGGTTCAAACAGTCAAGAGGACCACAAAACCATGTAGGCAAACAGCCCTGAAACTTTAGACCGCCCGTTCCTCCAGCCACCACACAAACAAGAGACACTCCACTGATATAGAGGTTCCAAAGACGACAGTCAGTGGAACATTTTGATGGCGGAGGCAGGTAGGACGAGTGTTATCATGGGGGGGGAAGTCTAAAGCCTCAGAGTGGATGAGATCATGTTTCCTCCGGGGTCACTGAGACCACGCCCAAGGGAGAATAGCTGAAGCTGACCACATTATGGTTAGCGAGGGGATAGAGATAAAGGAGTGGAGCGCTGGGCCCATAGTACTGCCTGAAATGAGATTTAGATTCCATTCTTACATCCAAATCACATTACGCTCCACAGCTATTCACAGAGTCGCTATCTATCACTCACTCACACACACTCACACACACACACACACACACTGTTAACATGATCCGACCATCTGCCGGTACTTGCCTACACAGAGCTTGAAGATGCGTTTTGTAATCCTGATGGAGCTACTACAGTATATTAGCAAAGGCTGTGACATCTTTTATACTGTGTGTATGGATTGGTCATTTGATGTATGAGATATTATAGATATAGTCCTTGACATTTTAATCATTGCATCAACACAGTCACCCACATCAACAATTATTTACAGCATTTTTGAATCTGAAGATTTTATCGTACACATCTGTGGAAAAAAGTATTAACAGCAAAAAGATTTCTATCCCAACAAAAGCTTGCCAATAAGTGAACTGACATGCTTGATTTATGAGATCTTAGTGCAACAAATAATGCAAGTATTGTTTTACTTTCATGACTAAGACCTGAAATATCTAAATAATCAAAAGATACAGTATTGGGAATTGGCAAAGTACAATAGGCACTTAACTAATTTAGTCTCTATCTTCTTTTGGATAGCTCTGTGTTACTTCTGAGTTTAGAAGCAGAGTTGTAAAACTGAGGAGCGGTGTTTTGCCCAAAGGGGTGATTTTAAGATGTCCATTCTAAATGTCTATTCTGCACCAATGATCTGTGACTGAAGTGACATACCCTCGCCATTTAACCCCTGGACATCACACAAGTCCCCATTCAGTCTGACTGCTGATGATGTAATGATCAAACCCATGTTCCTCTCACATTTTTGTGTAATTGTGCCTGCAGTACAGGTCAACAGTTGATCGGCACACTGCACGGCCACATAAAGAAATTTCAGGAGGCCAGGCTCTATTTTAGGCAAACTCGATTTTATATACTTGATCCTCAAATGGTGTTTTGGAAATGAACTCCTCACCTCATTATAGCTTCTGGTGAACCCATATGAGCTTGGCAAGTGACTTGGTAACTCTAACAAAAGTCCTTTCTCATTTTGTAAGTTTTTTTTAGAGAGAACGAATAGTATACTGCACCTTCACAGTGCACTACTTTCATAGAAACCCTCATTATCACTTTAAGGTAATTAACCTGCATGTTTTCGATTATAACCATACAATTACAGCCACATAACTACAACTGTATCAATACCAAAACTGTAGAATTGACCACTAATTGTCAGAGTATCCAGTTTTGGTCTCACTCCATTGAACCACGGATGGAGGCCTAGCAGTAAGGCTATAAGGTCAGGCTATGAGGTTCACACACTTCTAAAATGAGCATCCCCTCCATCCTAATTTTAAAAAGGGAAACACCATTAGACTCTCTCTTACGCTACCGTTAGAGACCGTCTTTCTCTTTAATGAAAACGGTTTGACAAAGTCGAAGCAGCCAACTGGATAGACTACCAGCAGACTGTGGCTGTAATTGATGGACACTTGGCATGCTCTGTGCGTCTGGCGATTTGTAGAATCCATAAAAAGAGATGTTGAGGTAATTATGTTTGTCATGATATATTGAAAGCAGGAATCGGCAAGCTAATCAGAATGGCTGACAGCTGTAGCGTGCAGATGCTACCAGACCTCTTGTCCATGGCGATAAAATGAAAGCGGGTCATTTTAACAGGTAACAGCTGTTCATAGCTAATTTGTTCAATTATGTGCAGAGGATGCAGGCAGAGGTTGTTTTGCGGCCCTAAGGGAACTCCTCTCTCCTCTCCCTTTCTTGCTTCTAGAATGAACAGAATAAAGGAAATCCATAGCCATCATATCAACTGTTGTCAAAATACAGAAAACACCAGCATAAAGACTTGCCTCAACAATGTAATGTAATGGTGCAGGATGCTTTTTTTTGGTATGGATTTGGTACACTCATTTCATAGAGGACAAAGTCAATGCTAATCACTGCTAATGTAATTACTTTGAGTGATCGCTGGGCTCTCTGTCTTTATGACGGTGGTTTTCAAAATGCTGTCTCACGCAGCATATTCCCTATAAATACTCAACTGTAATCAAATCAGGCCAAGTCATACAGTATGTCCAACACCACCGACATGCTCAACAAACCACTGGGTACCCAGCGGGCAATACAGCCCATGCCAGGAAGTACAGCCTACACCATGGGCTTACCCTGACCTTTTAGATAGATTTGTGAACCTGATATAAGTGATAATAATAAAACACCTGATGTATTGTTTCAACACAGGATACAAAATGTTTAATCTTTCAGATTTCATCAATGATTTGTGGAAGTGTTAGCTCTGACTGTGTATTGTAGTTAATATACTGCTTTAAAGCATTTTTGGTGCACTACACTAGTCTTTCAATATTGAGCAACAATAAATCATACTGATACACACACACACACACACACACACACACACACACACACACACACACACACACACACACACAACACAGAGAATACTGGGTGAATAATATAAATGAGTATTTAAAAAGCTTGAATGTTTCTCATTATAAGCCTAAGCCAAACCTTTCATATCTGACAACTATGGAATGCCAAGCTAGCCTTTTTTCACCTTAAAATATGAAGTCGGAAATCAAACTGGCATTTCTGATCCAACGAGGTAATACATAATCTTGACATGTATCTGTTCATTTCTAACAATATTGTCCAAATAAATGTTTTGACTATTTTCCTTTCATCATGTTTTAGTCTGCATACATAATAATCTTTTACTGCTGTACTGAGCGACTGCAATTCTGCCTTTGCTGTAATACTTGCCCAATTTTGCTTTATCATTTAATTGTTATGTATGTATGTGTTATGTAATTTTAGTTTAATTGATCAATTTTGGTCACAACTTTGATTTTATATTATAATAATTGTTTAAGATGACCTACAATTAAAATATGCAAGTGCAACTTTGGTCAGTTGAGGGCCCTTATGAAGACAGGATGGAGAAAGTGTCCAGTGGAGCCAATCTTAGAGAGGAGAGAGGTTAGAGAGGAGCCTGGTCGCCTGAAATTTCATGAAATGAGCAAATACAAAATGCAAATACATGTTCCGTGCACGAAAAGTGAAATAAATGTTCCCTCCGCGAACGGATTACATGAAGGAGACACAACTAGAAACAGGCCGTGGGTTTGACATTGAAATAATGTGGTGGAAAGTGAGAGCATTGTGGTTGATGGGTGTATTCATCTACAACTCTGCTGACCTGGGTTCAATTCCGTTCTCATGCAAAGAAGTTTAACTTTTAGCTTAAGTTTTTAACCACGACCAACATCGTACCCTAACCTTAAAGCCAGTCTATGTAAAATGTTCACTTTATTTTAACCTACACTCTTCTCAGTAGGTCAAAAGATATGGTGGAGGGATGAACTTCTAATCCATTCATTCCCATTTGGTTTGTTGTTGTCCCCTGTATTCAGCTCAATGTATATTTTACGGGCCGTAAATAAGTTCCTCCCCTATAGCTGGAGCCCCTCCCACCCATTATAACCATCCAGGCTTAACCAGCTCCGCCTTCCCAAATGAAGGGTGAATAGTGTAAAATATGGTGGAGCAGCCAGTCATAAGACCGAAAGACTCTGGTATGCCTCCCAAATTGCCTTTGATAGGACAAGGTCAAAAACAAGAATAAACATTGTTATTGCTACTGAAAGGAGGAACAGACACAGACCAATGGAATTCAAACTGATCCTGAGTTGGCCGCTTTTCTCCTAGACAGGTCATTTACATTTGTTATCTGGACTGCAAACTGGGAAACTAGTCTAGCCCCATTAACGTTATAAGCTGTTTGTCTGTTATGCTAACCGTGGCTAAGTTTAGCTGACCGATTCACTGAGAAATTCTGAACTGTGGACTTAGATTTGGTGTAGTTTTATGTTGCTTTCTGTTCTGTAAATACATGTACAGAGAGCAGAGTCACCTAACAAAGCACATAGGGGAGAGTTAACGTTATCGCCCATCAGCTCTATTTATGATGATCATCTCGTCTTTTGGTAAATGCCTTGCTAACACACACAGATGATTGGTCAACGTGGTCTACTTTGATGTGCCATAGCAAAATCATTAGCCTTGGTGGTGTTAATCTCTGGCTCACAAGCCCTACTGTAACCCAGTTGCACTTTGCACCATGTTTCTAGTAACCGTTATTATAGAAGTCATGCCACATGGCCATGAGTAATTTCTGCAGGTCCTATCATAAATATACACTCCTGACTGACAGTGTTGAACCATTTGAAAATTGATTGCATTTGTTTCGCTCTGTGAGGGCGTGTGTATGCAGCACTGTTAGGAAAGGGGACTGGAGGCAGTTGTTTTACTTGCCTAAACTTAACCGTTAGCCAACCTTTAGGTGAAAATGCCGTGTCCAATTCGTGCTGTTGTCACAGAATCCAACTCGTGGTGGAGGAACGTAATCTTCAGATAATTAGTGTCCACAACACGTAATCTGTGTTTCAGGCTTCGTGCTCATTTCATGAAATCTTATGAGATCACTTACATTACCTTTAACCAAATTGTTGTAGTTGCCTAACCTTAATCAAAGTTTTTGTACTTGCTTAAACTTAACCATTAGCTAACCTTTTCACGTGACAAACTGAAATTGACATGTCCAATTTGTGCTATTGTCACATAATCCTTTCATGGTGGAGGAAGGTAATCTTCACATAATTTGTATCCACAAATGTAATGAGGCTGTGTTGACCTCATAGTCTCCAGTGCCAGGCGTCTAACCCAGTGCTACTATATGTAAACTACATGCACAACAACTGAGGTATAGGGGTTGGCTGGAGCCTAGTTCACCAGAATTACCCTTTTATATCATAATGTTCACATTTTATTCACTCATCATAGCTGTCACTTAAATACATTATCCTGTGAGCAGCCAGCAGCCTATCATTATGCAAAATCAAACAAGACAGTGTCCCAGAGTAACATAAGCAACTCTAGCCTGACAACTCATACTGGAGAAGACTTAGAAGTCTGCCTCTGCTTAGATATCAAGACAACGAAGACAATGATTTGGGCAACTACAGGCATGAGATACCTTCTCTGCAGAGGGAACAAAGCAAACAACTTTGTAAGCCTCAAATCCACCAAATCTGAAGGAATATGAGGTAGTGCTAAGTGTGATCCTTCACGGAGATGTCCATCTGCGTGTGTGTGTGTGTGTGTGTGTGTGTGTGTGCTTTGTATAGAGATCCTCAAGATCCTCAGAGCAGCAGAAGTCAGTACTGTTACGCTGCTACGCTTGCATAAAATCAGATAGTAGTCTGTTCAACCTAAGAACAAAACCTCAATATAAATGTCAATTTCAAAAGAAACTACGGTAATATTTGTTAGGACTCCGCTTTTTAACCAAGGTAAAACATATGGCCTGGTCAAGGATATGCAATATAAGGACCATGCTCATACAACAAGGCCAGAATCCTGATTCTAAAGTGGTGCAACAGTGCCCTCCTCTGGAGCCAATCTGGTCTTGCCGTCAGACACAGCACACTAGACCAGGCTGGTCTAGTGGTCTAGTGGTCTAGTGTGTGTTCTCCATTGAGCGGAGGACACCTGTCAAAAGGATGTTGCTCACATGGATGAGATGGGCAATAGTGCCTTCAGCTTGAAAGGCCATTAGCAAAAACAATGTTGGCAACATAGCTGGCCTGTAGGGGGGAAAGTGCAATGAAAAATCATGTTCGTCTTAGGTGTTGTCAGAATTGCCCGCATTGCTTCGCACTGCTGAGTGTGTCACTTAAAGCACATGGAACATGATTTTGAGGCGATTTGTGCTGCGTCTCTGCATCAATGTTACACTGTTGCCGAGGAGCTGTCAAGCTCATTCAAAATGTCACAGCATCAGCTGAATAATGTCAGCATGGAATTTCATAACTATTCCTCCATGAGACAGCTTCACCTTAAAGGGGAATACCACTCAATCTCATAAATGTTATTCCTGTGGCTTAGGATAGGCTTTGTAATATTTGTGAACATGATTGACTCAAATCCTGAAACCAGAGATCAGGGACTTAGGCCTGTGTCATCAATATATCAAATCTAGTGGCAGAGAATGACATGGGAAAGGTGATAAAGGTGAATAAGTGCACCCAGGGGATAATGATCATGACATGTTCTGGATCATAAATGATAACAGTATTGAAGAACAAAGCTCATTTGTGTATACAAATTTTGAACAAGCATTGCTGTAGGTCCACAACACTAGGTTCCATTCACTGTCTATGAAGCAATTCCAGATTTTACATCTTAGTAAAATGATAGGCTTATAGCCTTCATATTAGTTCTGTGGTTTTGGGATTTGGGAGAGAGTTGTCCATGTTCATAAATATTGATGGGCCTGTCTTCGACCTCAGAAACAACAAATACATATAGGAACAAACTTAAGCTTAAAGTGGTATTCCCCCTTAACAATGTAATCATTTTGTTTTGTTCAAAATGTTTTGATTCATTCACACAGACTCTGAGGTTCCATAACCAAAGTCGATGTAAAATTTAGATTGCTTCATACTCTGTAGCTCTAAAAGTTTCAACATCATCACAATGAATTGATCTAGCGTAAGAAAGCTCAACTAATAGTTGCGTTGCATAGAAATAGAATGGTATTGCTTCTGAGTTTGCATGCCAAAACATCACTTGCCCCATCATTACCTCCGCCAGTGGAGTTGGACGAGGGGTATGTTTTCGCCCCATTCCATCTGTTTGTCTGTTTGTTTGTTTGTTTGTCTGTTAGCAGGATAACTCCAAAAGTTATGAACGGATTTGCATGAAACTTGAATGAACATGAACAACTGATTTCACACCGATTGGCCAAAGGGGGTGTGGCGGTGGGTGTGGCTTCTCATAATAATAATAATAAGGGAAGAACTGATAAATTTTTCACACTGATTGGACAAAGGGGGTCATGACAGTGGGCGTGGCTTCTCACTAAAAGGCATATAACCAGGGCCGGTTTTAGCCTGCTATATTAGGGTGGGCTGGTAGAAATAATAGGTGGGCAACTTAGGCGGTAGGTAGCCCAGAGGATAGAGAAGCGGACTAATAGCCCGAGGAAGGCAACTTAGCTCAATAGAGAGCCTCTAAGTGTTTATTCATGCATTTGAGCAACCATATTTGCTGGCATGTGCCACGTGTGAATTTTGGGCAAACTCTAACTTAAACGTCTTCCCAAATACACAAGGTGGCACATGCCAGCCAAAACAGCAGGTTATAATCTAAAGGTTACACATGAAACAGCATAGATAATCAGGTTAAGAACAGAGGGTGCTCTGTGTCCTGTACCATTCTGCCTGAAAACAAATCTGGAGGAAACAAAGAATACAAGCATTTTTTCTGCCCTTCTCAGATTACA